>BQNB010005522.1:0-99380 GCA_026074375.1 Tanacetum coccineum
TGTATGGAACTTTTTGTTTACCATCCAAGTTTTTGAACTATACGAGTGGCATTATTTTTTAAAACAGCAATAAGTGAACGACTATTAGTCATCCATTTTTATGCCATCCAAATTTATTGAACTAAATATTACTTGGCTAGTTTGGTGAAATCAAATCGTCAAAGGCTTTAGAAAGAAAGGGTGCATTGAAACATGTATGGGCCATGCCATCATGGGCTCTATAATCAGATATTTACTGGGCCAGTTGAGAAGGGCCAAACACCTATTAGACGCATTTGCTATTTCTCTTCACATAATCGCTTGTCACATAGAGTTTGTGAGTAACTATGATTTGTGAACTCGTATTTAGCAGTTATAGTTCGCAGCATAAACATCACAATAAAATTAGGTGTCTCCGTAATATGTGTATTGATAGAAAGCTGATTTTATTGCTCATTTGATGGCACGTCAGGTGCACGTGTGGGATTAATTCCACACATGAGGTGCACGTGGGATCTTCTCCTCATATGAGTTCTAACTGTTGGGTGCAAACCCAATCCCACATTGGTAAAATAAGTAAACTGAAGATGAGTTTCACACTTATAAATACCCCTCTCATTGTAATTGTAAACTAGGATCTGGGCGTGTGTGTTTGTACCCCGTGCAGTTTAGCACGGGGTGTGCAGTTTGGCACGGGTGGTGCAGTTTGGCACGATCGTGCAGTTTGACACGAGCCTGAGCAGTTTAGCTCAGAGCTTAATAATATATCTCTGGTTTGATCCCGTGGACTGCCACGACTATCATAATCGTGGATACCACGTTATATCTTGTGTCGATTATATTCCGCATTTACTTTCCGTAAGCCGTGTTTGAATTCTTTGTTTGTTCGAGCGGTGTGTGCAGGAGCTTTATACCGTACAAAGGCCTGTACAGAGGTGTGTGCATGTGTCATATACCCTAACAAGTGGTGTCAGAGCCAGGTTGCGATAAACAAAGGCAGAAGACGGGAAGTTAAAGATCGACAATATGATGGTTATGATTTCGGTTTCTGTAAGATGTAGATCGAAGATTATCTATATCAGAAGAAGCTTTAGGAGCCTTTAGCAAAAGCCAAGCCTACAGGTTTGAAGGCTTTGTTATTATTATCTTCGTAGCCCTAGAGTTGGTCAGGTACTGTTACAGCAGTTAGTGGTTCGTGCGGAACTACTAAACTAACGTTCAAAGGGATTCGAGATTTAATTCTTTGTTGAAAATATTCGTTGAAAAACATCAAAAGAATACACGAATTATTTGTTAAGTGCAGATGATAGATACAAGGGCAGAGGGTACGACAGAGGGCAGGAAGCAGAACAGAAACAAGTCGAAATCATGGAAGATAGGAGAGATAAAGTACAGGCAGAATATCACGTGTTGGAATTGCAACCAGAAGGGCCACTTTCAGAATCAGAGTTCGAAGCTTGTAGCCTCCAGGGGTAAGGAGGTTAACATTGCAGCTGGAGACTCTGATGACGCATTGATTTGTTGCGTTGAGAATACGGTTGAGGATCGTATTATGGATTTTGGTGCATCATTCCATGCTACCTACTACAAAGAAGAGTTAGATAGGTTCAAGCTATGCTCCAGTAAGGTTCGTTTAGCAGATGACATGACACCTGCACACACCTCTGTACAGACCTCTGTACGGTATATAGCTCCTGCACACATCGCTCGAACAAACAAAGAATACAAACAAGGCTTACGGAAAGTAAATGCGGAATATAATCGACACAAGATATAACATGGTATCCACGACTATGATAGTCGTGGCAGTCCATGGGATTAAACCAGAGAGATATTATTAAGCTCTGAGCTAAACAGCTCATGCTCATGTCAAACTGCACGATCATGCCAAACTGCACGACCCGTGCCAAACTGCACGCCCCGTGCTAAACTGCACGAGGTACAAACACACACACCCAGATCGTAGTTTTCAATTACAATGAGAGGGGTATTTATAAGTGTGAAACCCATCTTTAGTTTACTTATTCTACCAATGTGGGATTGGGTTTGCATCCAACAATCCTCCCCTAAAACCCATTACTACAATAGGCCTCCCCTCCAATGATACATGACGTAACCTGTTCTAGAGTCAATGGACCACCTGTCCCACTCTATGTAAACGGCGTGATCTGATCTACCTGGGATATCGTTGAATCTGGATTAACTTGGGGTTGCACTACCTGCGCCACACACATCAGGGCCTATATCAGTCTTCACAACTCAACAATCTCCTACTTGGAGGCTGATCACTTCACTGATCTCCATCTTAAGTAATCTCTGTAAACTTCAAACCACCTTCCCTTTAACAATGATACTGCTCTAACCTTTCTGTACCGCCCAACATACAGAACATGCTGCACCAACCAAACGCAGGGCTAGGAGACTTTCGATACAAGGTATCCTGAACTAACATCATTAAACTGGGAATAACCTTCCCCTAAACAATGCTACTGCTCTAACCTTTCTGTACCGCCGAACATAGGGAACACAATGCTCTAACCAAACATAGGGCTAGGAGACTTTCGATACAAGGTATCCTAAATAACATCATTAAACCATGAATAACCTCTCTCTGGTAAGACACCATCCTCCGTTATTAATTCACTTGGAGGCCAGTTAAAGCTGCGCAGAACTTCAACTTCTCTTTCATCACCAACCTGGTGAACATCTCTGCAAGGCTCTTAAGATAAGGACCCTTCACTTATCAATATCCGAACAAGTTTTGCCCAACTGCAAACCTTTAGATTCTTCTCAAGATGAATCGAACTCTTAGTATCTCTGTCACAGTATTAAACACTTTCAGCCTGAGCTCGGTCTAACTTCTTAAGAGAATTCTTCTACCATATCAACTCTCTGCTTACTTATGCAACTGCCATAAACTAGACTTCTATAGTTAGCATAGTGATACTCTTTTGTAGTCCAGACTCCCATTCGACTGTCGTCACACCAACTGTATGCAAATAACCAAGAACCTGCTTCTCAGAGCATTTATCCTTCATCTTGAACACTAAAGGAAACTACCACTTAGGCTTGTTGAACTTTGCTATGTCGGAGCCTGCGACCAACATGTCATCAACCTTTAAAAGTTATCTAATGCAGGATGAACCATCTTCTTAGAGTAGCAACATTGGTTCATGGCACATTACTCGCACCTTAACCTTTTTCATAAAATAATCAAATTTCAACTACCGTAACCTCGGTGCTTGAATCAGTCCGTACAGAATTTTCTTCAATCTGCACTCTAGGTTTTCTTCCTGCCAAGCTAGCTGAAAACCCTTGTTTTTGTACTGTGTAGATGTGTCATTCAAGGCTCCCACATAAAAAGGCTCCTGCAGCTACAATACTCAAGACTAACTTGATTGTAGTCATCTTCACAACTGGAGAAGATCTCATTGTATTCTACCCTATGTATCTATTGGAAACCTTTAACTACCAATCTAGCCTTGTATGTACCTTTTCCTACCATCCTACTCTTCTCTAACCCTGAACATCCACAAGCTTTGTGATGCCTTCTTTCCTGCTGATATTCTGACTAAGGAACACGTCTGGTTCTTTTCATGTGAAACCATCTCTTCATTAATAGCATTCTTCTACTATACGGATTCTTTGCTACTCAAGGCTTTTGAATAAGACTGGTTTATCATTCTTTGTCAGTAGCAAATAGTTTGCTGGTGAAGAGTGCCTTACTGGAACCCTGAACTCTCTGGTGTATCTTCATACATGTGGAGTCTCGGAGCCTCCCTCATTGGAGGATGCTCCGTCTTCAGAGTATTCTTCATCTAATCTTCCACTATCCTTGAAGCTCCTACTGTTTTTGGACCCCTCACTTGTATTTGAGCTCCCACTTGGGCTCTGAGTGATTTCTAGACTCAACCCATGCTCTGCAACTATGTTATCATTCTCTGCAAGGTCCTCTGGAATGTCTACGGATACCACTTGACTCTTTTGTATTGGCTTCATTAAGCTATTTGAATCTGCAGCAGACCTGGCTTTAAAAATCGAGTCCTTAAATGTAATATCTTTGCTTCGGATAACCTGATGACTCTTCGTATCTCGAAAGCTGTATCACATTTCATCTGAGCCGTTGCCTATGAATGTACATTTCATGGCTTCTCCGCAAACATATTTCACTTTAACAAATGAGTCACAACCAAATACCTTCAAGTGTGCGAGACTAGTATCCTTCCCTCGCCATTCCTCCTCTGGAATACGCAACCCTATCGGAACGTAGGGTATGCAGTAGATTAAGTAGGTCATACTTACTGAATCTGCCCATAACATCTTCGGAGCCTCTGCACGAAGCCCTGTGCTCTCTGCTCTGAATGTTCGGCTGAATCTTTCAGCAACACCAAACTGTAGAGGTGTTTCCGGGACCATTTTCAGCATCACAATCCCGTTCTCGACATAAAACTTAATCGGTCAGCTACTATACTTTTCACGAGTATCAAACTTCAAACACTTAATATGAAGGTTTGCATTATACCTACCGCAACTCTTGCTACAGTCTTTGATAACAGTATCATAGTAGCGGGATCCTTAGATTGATGTAATAAATGTAGCGCCATAGCCTTCTGTATGAACTTGCTCCAACCTTTGTAGTTTCCTTGTCTTTACTGACATTGTGAAGGAAAGTTCTTTTGCTTCCTCAAACCACCTTGCTTACAGAAGTAGATATCTACCTTTCGTACATCTGAAACATTGATTTTGGAAGCTAACATGCTCATACCAATCCTGCTCATATCACCAAGTCTCTGGTGCTACAGAGCTGCACTGCCACTACCATTAATAATTGCGCCAATCCCCTCGAGGTGTACCTCAACCATATACACGCTTCCACTTTTTTCCATGAGCTACCACCAAACTACCTTTAGTAACCTTCCACTGCTGGTCTCCGAAGCCTACGTGGTAACCTTCCTCATCAAGCTGCCCAAATGAGATTTTTTTTTATATAATAAAAAATTTATAACAAATTAAAATTTAAATTTTTATATTAAAAAAAAAAAAAAAACATTTTTCTTAAAAAAAAACAAAGCGTTATTGTTTTTGAATTTTATTATTATCTTGTTATTTTCATCCCAATGATTATTGTTCGTAGGGACTGTGTTGAGAGGATTTCGATGTTCGTTTTGTTTTTATTTTTTGTTATTTGGGCTCTGTCTTTTCTCCGTTAGGGCCTGGAACTGTACCTACGATCCTTCAGAGTCTAACTCTGTACCAACATAAGTTTTTGAGGGGCGGATGAACGGCGCCACATCTCTAAGCCTTACAATGTCTTAGAGTTATGTCATCTGCTAAACGAACTTAGTGTGAGCGTGAAGCTGAACCTAGTTTCTAGAACACTCTTCTTTGTGCTGCAGGTGTATTATACCTGAACACTAACGCTTTTCTCGCAACTTTTCCTTTCAAACTTTAGTTATAACATAGCATTCGATACGCTAGTTTATTTTTCATTGTGTGTGTGTGTGTTGTCTTTTGATCTCTCTTAATCTCTAGAAGGAGATTATGTTGTAACAAGAACTTTATCACAAACTTGTACATTGATCATCAAATTAAGCTATTAGTGTCGAGACTAATCATTTCTCATTTCTTGATTGGTCTAGCTAATTAGCATCCGCAATTAACCGATCCTATAGTGCACCTAGTGGGTGCTGATCAATTCGATATCGAGAGCGACGTTTTACTTGTGAACCTCATGTGCGGAAAATTCGCAAATTATGTTCAATGTTGCCGCAGAAATGCTGTTAGCTAACTGATCAATTTGAGGTTAATATTTGCATAAACTAAATCTCCGTCATTCCATAACGCTTAGTGATTATCAATCCATTTACCACAAAGTACAATCCATGTTATTTGATTATTTGTAGTCTTCAGGATATCTGATTATTTGAGTCCTGATTATTCATTTCACGAATACGTTAGTGATCTTTTGATCGAATAAGGGCACGTTATAACCATGTACGTTATTCTTTGAACGGATTCATTCTTTTAGTTGATCAATTGAACAGAACCTTGATCGAATAAGGGCACGTTATAGGCAGTAGTAGCACTAATGGATAGATTGTAGATGATAGTACTAAGAGATACATTGATGAGGCTTTAGCAGGAATCAGGAGAAATATGGAAGAGATTTTGACTCAGATTATTGGATTGAGCTTGTAAAATCAGGTGGTTAACTCAGGAGCAAATAGGCCACAAGCTAAGTTTAGCAGGATGACTAAGGTAGATTTTTCAAAGTTCTTTAGTGATGATGTTTGGGGATGGATTTTTAGGTGTGAACAATTCTTTCTCATTGACCCTATAGCAGAGGACCAAAATGTAAGGCTTCTTTTTATGCATCTATTTGATAAAGCTTTGCTTTGGCATAGACAGTTTATTAAGTTCATGGAGAGACCGTGACTTGACCAGTGTATAGGGATGCAATTATTCAGAGGTTTGGTACAGTTTTTGATGACCCTATGGCTGAGCTTAAGAATGTTAAGTATGATAATAATGCTAAGGAATATCATGACAAGATTGATTATATGTTAAGCAAGGTAGACATAAGTATGGAACACTTAATTAGCCTCATTTGGGTTGGTTACCTACTGAGCTAGAAATAGGTGTGAGGATGTTCAAACCACAAACCTTAGCGATGCCTATTGATTAACAAATTTACAAGAAGCCACCTTGAATGCTTTTAAGAAGAAGACTAAGATGCAATTTACAGCTAATAATGCTAGATATGGAAGTAATATGGCCAATAGTAGTACAAACACTAAGCCACTTTTAGCTCTACCAAACATTACTAGGACTTGGAATATAAACCAAACACAGTTCCACCTAGGAAGCAGTTAACTCATAAAGAATATAAGGAAAAAAGAGCTAAGAATTTGTGTTTTTACTGTGATAAGAAGTTTGTCCCAGGCCACAAGTGTGAGGGTTAATTGTTCTCTTCGATTGTTTTAGCTAAAAATGAAAAATATAGGAGGAGTTTGTTGATGCAGATGATAGTTTAGAGGACATGAAGACTCATGGTGTGCAGCTACAGATTTCTCTTAATGCCTTAATTCGAATGAGTTCCTTCCAAACCTTGAGGGTGGTCAGGTTATTTAATAACAAACATGAGCTGCACATATTACTTGACTCAGGGTCTATTCATAATTTTTTAGACATTAATATGGCCAAAAGATTAGGTTGTAGGATTAAGACCAAATGTCCTTTATCAGTCATTGTAGCTGAGGGTAGACCATTGGTCAGTGTAAGTAAATGTAAAAGCTTTACTTGGAAATTAAGGGGGGCACTTTTATAGCAGATGTTACGTTGTTGCCATTGGGTGGGTGTGACATAGTTCTGGGCATTCAATGGCTATCCACCTTAAGGGACATTACGTGTAACTTCTAAGAACTTAAGATGGAATTTGTTTACAACCAAAAGAAGATAGCTTTGAGGGATACCCATAAGACTGTAGTTCATTGGGTAGATGGTACGAAGCAATTGAATGTAATGAATGAGACCACATAGGAAGAGACGTTCATGATGTGTGTTTACCCAAACACTGTCATAAGTTTGATTAATATAGAAACAAACAATACTAAGACTTCAATTAAGCCTGAATTGTTGCCACTAGCAGAAAGGTTTGCTGATATTTTTGCCCTACCAACTGAGTTGACACCAAAAGAACTCATGAGCATAGGATTCCACTTGTTGATGGTGTCCCACCTGTTAACATCAGGCCTTATAAATATCCTCCAACCCAAAAGGATGCTATAGAGGCTATGGTCAGGGAATTATTAGAAGCAGGGGTGATCAAGCCTAGTCACAACCTTTTTGCTTCATCGATAGTCATGGTTAAAAAAGAAAGACAACACTTGGAGAATGTGTATTGGTTACAGATAGCTGAACAAGTATACTGTTAAGGATAAGTTCCCAATTTTAGTTACTGATGAACTCGTAGATGAATTACATAGGGCTGTAGTGTTTTCTAAATTGGATTTAAGATTAGGCTATCATTATATTAGGATGTTTGAGGATGATATAGCCAACACTCCTTTTAAAACTGATGAGGGTCATTATGAATTCTTAGTTATGCCTTTTAGACTCACAAATACTCCCTTTACTTTTCAAGCACTGGTGAATGATGTCTTCAAAGCATATCTGAGGAATTTACACTAGTGTTTTTTGATGACATTCTAATCTACTCAAAGAGTTTTCAGATCATGTGTAACAATTGACAATGGTCTTGGAGACAATGAGGCATAACAAGTTATTTTCTAAGCAGAGTAAGTGTGTGTTTGGCACAAGCCATGTTGAGTATCTTGGCCATATAATTTCTGCACAAGGAGTGGCTACAGATCCCTCAAAGATAGTTGTTATGCAAACTTGGCCTGTACCAACCAATATTAAGCAGCTGAGGTGGTTCCTTTGACTCATTGGTTGCTACCATAAGTTAATTAAGGACTTTGCCAGCTTGAGCAGACCATTGACACAACTCTTAAAGAAGAATTCCTACAAATGGTCTGAGGAGGCACAATCTGCATTTCTAACCTTAAAGGCAACAATGAGTATGGAACCATTATTAGCTCTACATGATTTCAATGTTCCATTTGAAGTTGAGACAGATACTTTAGGAATTGGCATAGGCTCAGTTTTGCAACAAAGAGGATACTTTATTGCTTATTTAAGTAAAGCTTTAGCTCCAAAACATCAATCACAACTACTTATGAGAAAAAAATTATTGGTTGTGATGATGGCATAGGAGAAGTGGAGGGGCTACTTACTAGACATGCATTTAATTATTAACACATATCACTATAGTCTTAAGTACCTTTTAGATCAGAGGATTACTACCCATGCACAAATGAAATGGCTTCCAAAGTTGATGGGATTTGACTATGAGGTCAAGTACAAGAAACGGGTGGAAATTGTAGTTATTGATGCACTACCAAGGGTACAATGCCATCTAAGTTGTCCTTAAGAATTATAGTTAGTTAGGATACAGATGTGACCTTGAAGTAAATCTTAACTTATTTGCACAGTGGCAAAGAAGCTAAAAAAACCATTACAGTTGGTCTAATGAGCAGTTGCTAAGAAAAAATAAAATGGTAGTAGGAAAAGATGAGCAGTTGAGACTGTAACTCTTAGACTACTTCTATGGCAGTTCTGTAGGTGGACACTCTGAGGTCAAGGTTACCACTCACAAATTATTTCCAGTTCTATATTGGAAGGGCATGATAGAGGAAATCAAGAAATTTGAAAATGAATGTTTTACTTGTCAGAGGTACAAACCAGACTTGGCAGCTTATCTTGGACTTCTCCAACCATTACATTTACCTGATAGGATTTGGGAGAGCATTTCTATGGATTTCATTGAAGGTCTTCCAAAATCTCGGCGGTAAAATATGATATTTGTGGTAGTGGAAAGGATCACAAAATATTCACACTTTATGTCTCTAGCTCATCCTTTCTCAACTGCACAAGTTGCCCAACTCTTCTTAGACACAGTCTATAAGCTCCATAGGTTGCCCACTACTATTGTATCCAATAAGGACAGTTTTTCTGAGTAATTTTAGGAAGGAGTTGTTCCAACTATTGCAAGTCAAGCTGCTCATGTCCACAGCTTATCATCTCCAAACAAATGGTCAGACTGAGGTGGTTAATAGATGTTTGAAATGCTATCTTAGATGCATGACTGGAGAAAGATCTAAGGATTAGACTAAGTGGTTTCCTTTAGCTAAGTTGTAGTATAACTCTAACTTCCATACTTCTATTCAAACAACCCTCTTTCAGGAAGTGTATGGCCAAACATCGCCTGCTAATGTTTTATATTTGGGGGGTCTAAGCAAGGTGCATGTTGTAGATAGAACCTTGGAAGCTAGGGAACAAGCTATTCAGATGTTGAAATTTCACTTGGAAAGATCTCAAAATAGAATGAAACAACACGCTAATAAGAAGAGATCTAATAGAGTTCTTAAGGTGGGTGATTGGGCTTTTCTCAAATTGCAGCCCCATAGACAGGTCTTTATTAGGCAAGGGAAGCATAATAAGTTCTCTCCTAAGAGTATTGGACCAATTCAAGTCACTAAGAGGATTGGCCAAGTTTCTTATAGGTTGGTATTGCCTACACATGCCCAAATCCATGATGTCTTCCATGTATCTTAGTTGAAGCTTTGTAAAGGGACACCACCAGCTTCACAAGTCATTGATTTGCCAAGTTGTGATCAAAGTGGATTGTTAGCATTGGAACCAATAGCCATTTTAGATAGGAATATACTTAAGAAGTTTCCTATATTTTCAACACATTCTCGAGGATAATAATGTTTTCAAGAAGGGTGGATTGATAAGAAGCTGGTTTTAGAGATCATTTGATGGCACGTGAGGGGAACGTGTGGGATTAATTCCATACGTGCGGCGCACGTGGGATCTTCTCCTCATATGAGTTCCAACCGCTTTTCCAGCAAACATTTCCTTTTTAAATTTTCACTATAAATAGTCGATAGCTAGTTCATTTTCATTTGTCTTGTATGTTTTAATCTCTCCTTTCTCTTTAGAGTTTTGCTGTAGTAAACTTGTAACAAGATTCTGCCATTCATCAATGCAATCAAGCTTTCGACTAATCATTTCTCATTTCTTGATTGTCCTAGCTAATTAAGAATCCATTAACGATCTTAAGTGATCCTAATGGTGCTTACCATATATATAACAATGAATAATGTAGTTCTCTTTCGAATTTTGGTTTGGATGAAGATATTTTCAGAAAGTATATTTTTTACAAATAACCGGTTTTAATAAATTAAAATAAATTTTAATACGCATACAATTTATAAAAGAAAATGCGTGTTTACTGTTTCAATCAAAGAGTTACATAAAATTGTATATACAATGACTTATGTAATACTTCTAAAAATTATAAGTAAGGATACACGGTAAAGAACTTTTTTCTATTCACGTTTTAATAACGCCAATGTGGTGAAACAGTTTAGCCTACAATTAAGAAATGAGTAAAGTTAAAATATTATCAACATGTATAAAATAACATTATTGTTCAAATAAAACAAGTGCATATGCACCTTTGCCTAATCAAGTAAAGATTTTACAAAAATAATGTATGAACGCTTTTAAGAAACATTGAATTTATATATAATAAATATATAAATTTAAATTTTAAATTATACTATAATAATTAGTTAAACTTGATGCCTATACGGTTACTAAAATTAATATGCCTAAAATAAGCAACATCTCTCTCATTGATTATTAGACACCTCTTGTTTTGGTAGTGTAGAAATTGTACTCTTACAGTTACAGCCGTCGAGCGTTGCAACGGAGCATTTTCAAATGCACATATTTACCTTGAAAAACTTTGTTCAATAACGTCATTATCGTTAATCATCTAATATTTATTAAACGTTTTTCGTTTTTATCACACAGCCTACTAAAATTAAACACAAACAGTCTGATCTTAAAGCCATATGTGAAAGCCCATACATTTGTAGCATGGTTTTGCATGTACTAATACGATTCAACTGTTGATAGAAACCAAATCCTAATCTTCTAGCACCTTCTTAACCAAACTCTTTGTACGATCCAAACTTTATTTTCCAATTGAGAAAGAAAATTGGCGCATCTTCAAGAACTCACCGCTATTGCAAACTCCATACTGCTTAGCGGTCAATTTCTTATTCATTTTGATCGGGAAAACAAAAAAAGTGTTCAAATGAGTAAAGAACTATTGAGGCATTGTCAAGAGTTACACCGCAATATAGCTGCTAGGGCAGAATTCATAGACGACCTAAAAAACTGACATGTTTTATGCATGCCGCCAACAGTGTTGCGTTTCTCATGGAAATTCAAGATTAGGATTTACAAAAGGTTGTTGAGATTGTGAAGATGTCTATTGAATTTACAACCATGTATTGGAAAAATTAATTTTGTTCAAACGATTAGGCGAATGTATAAGGCATCTATTTTAGAGTTAATGTTTTGGGCCTTTTTTTGGAAATGATATTGATGGCGGTTATGGTTATTGTTTACTGGCAGCGGTATGTGTATATATTATCTATATAATTTTATCCATAAATGAAACTTTTTTTAGTAGCCCTGTTTTCCTTCAGCTGCACCAAATATAATGTGCATGAGACATGTTATTATATTGAAATAGCATATTGACAATGCATTCTAGGCATGATGATTTAACCAACTTATGTTATATGATTATTTAGAATTTGATGGTTTTTCATAGTTTAGCCTGATAAAAACGACAGGTTTAAGATATACAAATAAGGCACTTTACAACCAATTTTTTTTATCCGAATACCTTTCCGACATCATACATACATAGTTACATATATGTTAACTATTGTTCCAGCACTAATTGCATAGGAAGACTTTACACCAAACCTGAAAAAATGCACGCGCCAAGGCTATAAAAAACATGTAACGAACACAGAAAAACTTAATAGTATTCACCAACATATGTTTCAGGGGTATGAAAACCTAATGTCAAGAAACCACATTTATATATACATAAACTACACCAGCACATCATGCCGTGTAAACTATCAACCCATTGTGCAAAAGTTTAAATCGCCAGATGAACCACAATCCTAGTTGGTGTTCACAGGCTCTATGCATGTTTGGCTGTTGGGCACTCCTGTTTTGTTACCTTCACCTTTGAAGTGCAACTGTCTTTCACCAACTGCTCAGATAAAGACCTTTTGGCAGACCCGACAGGCGCATTAGTTGTCTTCATAATTCAAGGCACACTTTTGACTTCTTCAGTTTTTGGTGGAGTTAACATCTAAGGCACTTTGGTTGCATGAAATACTGGAACACTTTTCAACATTGCCCATTTGGGAATATCATACATCTCACTAACAGTGACATTTGCCTGTGTAAGTGGCAGTTCACTAGTCATCGACAGAACTGCCAGAGGTTCTTAATCAAATACATAATTAAGAATAAATTAAGCGCGTCCTTGTTTGAAGCCAAGACTAAAATGCAACTGAAAATATGTTTTGTCCCTTCGAGTGCTTTCTGCACTGCCGAAATTACCAGTAGATCCTTGCTCTCAACTTTCCAGAACAACTGTTCGCATTCAAGTATGGAGAGGGTCTTAGTATCTAGGGTGAAGCAAGTTAGGTCTGCACTCATCATGTCATCCGTAATGATAGCCTTGAAAGAATACCTGTAAGTTTACTATTTTTTCAGCTGTTATAAACGCATCTCTCATATACCTTAGATTTAAAAGGTAAGGGAACAAAATTGAGCATATCTCAAATTGAAGAATATATATATACATAAAGAAACGACAATAATTACATATGTGCAGGATAAGTTTGTAGACCACAGTTTGAACACATAGGTGTCGTGAAACGCCCACACTAGAATTTTTTTGGAGCATATGGCCGTATAAAAAATATCATATGGCTATATGCTCATTTCACAGATTCTGCCAACTTTCTATCTAGAGCATACGGCCGTATGAAAAATATCATATGGCGGTATGGTCACTGACCTGTACACTTTTTGAGGGCATATGGCCGTATGCAATATACCATATGACCGTATGGTCTCTGACCTATACTTTTTTTAGCTTAATTTTCTGCATTTGCCATATTTTCTGGAAAACCAATTTTCACAAGCTTAAACTTAAAAAACCTGTACATAACTATTTTATAACATAAGGACAATTGAACATATAAGTGGTGAACACATCTAGACCCGTACGAAGTCAAAACGGGTAAAATGGCATAATGTCAAACACTCTTTTAGACAACTTAAGCGTACTTGTAAATCTATGATTTTACAAACCAACACACAAAAGCATTCCTAGGGCATTTCGTGGTAAAAGAGAGGGTTAGGAAGTAGCTCAATTACCCATGAGCTGCACCAATAGCTAACCCGTGACCTTTAGTCTTAAGCTTGATCTCACATATATAAAAAGACATAAATGAAGCAGCGTAAGCATAAAGCTTAATGAGATAACACATATAAGTTGAAGGTAATACGTGGAAATAAAACTAAGAAGGTTGCTTTGTTGGAACTTTCTCCGCTTAGTGCTCGTAATGCTTGTTGGTACTTCTAATCCACGCACAATCGCATTCTTTCAACTTTTCTTCTAATCGAGGCTATGAGTTTCATAATCATATATGTAAAGGCCATATGATTTTCATGTACATACAAGTCGTCCACATAGGACGTCGTGAACCCTTATCAGGTTAATATAGCTTTACAAGCTCTGTTCGCCCACAAAGGACGTCGTGAACCCTTATTCGGGTCAATATAACTTTACAAGCTCTTTTCGCCCACACAGGACATCGTGAACCCTTATTCGGGTCAATATAACTTTACAAGCTCTGTTCGCCCACATAGGACGTCGTGAACCCTTATTCGGGTCAATATAACTTTACAAGCTCTTTTCGCCCATATAGGACGTCATGAAACCTTATTCGGGTCAATATAGCTTTACAAGCTCTGTTCACCCACATAGGACGCCGTGAACCCTTATTCGGGTCAATATAACTTTACAAGATTTTTTCGCCCACATAGGACGTCGTAAACCCTTATTCTGGTCAATATAGCTTTACAAGCTCTGTTCACCCACATATGACGTCGTGAACCCTTATTTGGGTCAGTATAGCTTTACAAACTCTGTTCGCCCACATAGGACGTCGTGATCACATTATATTACATGTCGCGCACTTAGGACGTCTATTAGGTTTAATAACCATGTTAATCATTCACGTAGGATGTCTAAGTCCCACTTTAGGACAATAAGCCATATAAAGGATCATATCATCCAATATGGATGTCTAAATTTTTATTTGAAACATATAATCATAATATAAGGCATGTCGTCCACCTAGGACGCGTAGACCCGATTTTAGGTCACAATACACATTAATACATACAAGGCATCCACCTAGATTGTCAATTTCCGTTTTCAAAATATAACTATCTCTTTTAATCATGTCGTCCACTTAGGACGTTTAAAATATGCAATAATTCATCATGTATGCTAAAAGTATATTACTAAGACCGCACGAGTCGCTACGGGCTGAATTGACCCGTCTAAAGCATTTCGCACATAAAGTTATATCACGTGATTTGTTTTTACTCATAGCTTATATTTTGGCTTAATTATGCGCTTACTCAATATAAACTCGTAATACAAGTATAATACTGAAGCATATAATGATTTATGAACAAGAACACCAAAATACATGTAATACATCTAACAGGCTCCTAGAACCCGTTCCTATACTGATATATGTTACTCACCTTAACTCGGCTTATATCCTTTCTCGAGCTTTCGACTGTGATCCCGGCTAACTCTTATAACCTAAGAGCATGTATTAATTATAGGGCTTACTTAGAATAATGCTTAGTTTGACATAAACCATCATTAGAGATGAATTAGGCCATAAGGAGGTGTTTGGTTCACGACTTACATATACACATAAACACACTTTCCGAATTTTAACACCATAAATTGGTGTTATGACATCTTTACAAGATACCCATCACATAACTAAACACTTACACATGATTAATATGTGTTCTTAGTGATTTTAGAAAATCACATCTTGACATAATCTTGTAAAATTTAACAAAACCCCTCTTATGACATCAAGATACAACCTTTAAGCTTAACCCAATAGTGGGTAACCTTTAAAAATGAATTAGGAAGCAAAACCATAATTCATACCTCGAATTAACTTGTGGGAAAGCTAAAATTTAGATATCTGAGCTTAAATATAGTGATTTCTTGTCTTAAACTTGATGAAAATCAAGCTAAAATGAAAACCCTAGAATCATCATGTGTTTGTGTGTGTCGCGTGAAGCAGAAGGGAGGGAGAAAGCATTTGGTGTTTTCCAGACTTTGATTAAGTCTTAACCTTGTTAAAATTTTAAGTTTCACTACTTGGTAAGAATGGTCCCTAGTAGTAAAACCATTACATAGATGGTCCTTATTGCTTAAAAATAATTTCGTAGAAGGTCCTTTTGACTAACTAGAATTTATAAGAATAATGAAAGTTGACTGGGAAGCTTTAAAATATTTGGGGTGTTACATGCCGATTCATTGTCATTAACTTTTATAGAACATATCGAGCAACTAGTATAATACCAAGGTTTTGTTTCATTAACCTTGGTGATCCTTGACTCGTTGGTAAAACAAATGAGATGACTATAATCAAAATACACAAAACAGTAAATCTTTAATATGGCAATAAGTAACCATACGAGCATGTTATATAAAATCTATATTTTTTGCATAATGGCTCAGCGGGTTCTCAGCTAACGATGTAGCCAACACAACTCTATTCCTCATCGGTAACTTATCTATGTCATCGAATATCTCCCTTTCCACTGCCAATGGTCACGCCAAATCAACCAAATCCTTAGACCTGCATATTGTTTAGATAGAATTACATCAAACATATAGGAATAACACGGGGTTTAAATATTCTTTTCATTCGAATTACACATCAGTTATCTACTGAAGGTCAGGAATATCTAGTTTCAAATAATAGTGTGTTGCCTGAGTGACAGTTAATTACACACTTGTAATTACCAAAATAGACACTTAACAAGTTTATTAAATATTAACACAATATGTATGCAAGATTTTGATTGCACTACCACCTCCATAATCAAACACACGACACGAACTAACGGCTATAATGACTTGTTTTTTCATTTCTTCAAAAATCTTCACATCAAATGTAACCGTTGCCCTTTTTGTGTTCTGAATGTTCTATTTTAGTCCTTTGACTATTTGACATTTGTTAGTTTATTCAGATATTATACCTTGTTGACGGTGATGATTTTATGAAAATTGTGGTGATTTATGGTTTATTATGATTAATAATACCTTTTTGGAAGGTATTATTATGTTGTTTGTATTTGGGTTGGTTTGACTCGTAAATTTTGAGAAATGCCAAAAAAACAAGTCTTGATACGTCCGTTAATGTCCGAATGAGTTTTTAAGGGTTTAAAGTGAAAAAATGTCAAGTAAATACTCTAAGTTATTGAAAAAGTATTTTTAAGGTGAATAAAAATGCTAAGTAACTTTGGGGAGTATTTTACGGTTGAGTTTTACGAGCTTTTAAGTGATCCCGACACGAAAAGAAAGACCCAACAGCCCATAGGATGCCATAACCGGTCATGAAAGCCTAAGGGGACAAGGAGGATTAATTTTAGCCAAGATGTCCCAAGGTTGTACATTTATATGCATTTCACTAGAACATTTCCACTCATTTTCTTTTCATTTCAAAAAAATAAAACATACAAAAGTGTATGTGTCTTGGTGCGTCCAAACTAAGCCAACCAACAAACACCATAAATTTTCCAACTTTGATCAAGAACGTGATATTCCGGGTTGATACGAGTATTTGGGTATTCATTTAAACAACGTTTAGGTTGTCCGGTTCGTGTCAAAATCAATATTTTTGAAGAATTTCTTGTAAATTTCTAAATTTAAATTTCGTTTGTCCTTTTGGGTTTATATTGATGCATAGATGTTATTTGTACAAGTTAATCGTCATAAAAATTGATTTTTAGAAACGAAACGAATAAAAGGGAGTGTTTGGCTTGCGTCGAATAAGAAAATAAACACAAGGGTTTTGTGGTTTTGATATTGTGGTCATGATGGTTAAATAACATATGTTGCTAGATAGCTTATTTTTTATAATAGCTTGTATAGCTTATTTCGGGCTTATTTTTAAGTTATTTCGTGGCTTATTTTGGGCTTAAATGCCACGTCTTATGTTAAAATCACAAGGGAAGTGATTTTGATTATTTTCATGGTATGGCGTATGTCTATGGACTAATATTATAGCTTATGGTGGTAACCAAATGCGATATGTAGCTTACTAGCTTATTTTCAAGCTTAATATATGTATTGTGAAGCTTATGGACTCACGACCCAATAAGCCCATTTAAGCCGTAGCTTAATGGGAGGGCTTATTGTGGTCCGGATTATTTTCTACTTATTAGTATGAGCTTATGTATATAAATGGGTCTTGGTTTTGGGCTTTGATCATATTTTGGACGTATAAATACCTTAATGGACCCTTATTGGGCCTTAAAGCCTAATAAGCGATATATAGTTGTTTTAAGAGTTTTGACGGGCTTTTGAAAGTGAAATGTATTTACGAAGTGATATTGAACGTTATTTTGGGGGAAATGTTTTAGTAAACGTTAAAGATTGAGATTTTAGAATATTGTCGGAAAAGTGTCGAAAGTTTAAAAAGTGTTTGAAATAAAGGTTAAAAACCTTGGAAAACGTTGTATAAACGTACGGGTCATGTCGAAACTTTGTAAAAAGTTTATACTTAGAAAATTTCACTTAAGAAAGTAATTTTTGATTTTAAATAATAAAATATTATTTTGTTATTTAATTATATTAATAAATTCACTAAAAGACGAAAAAAATATAACTTTTCTCGAAACTTCTCTAATATGTTTATTATGAGTAAACGTTTCATTTTAAACCAAATTATGATTATTTTTACGGTGACTAAGGTTACCGAATGGACTTATCGAGATATATTTATAATTATTTATTATAAATATTTACTTATATTACTTATCTATTTTCTTTAAATAGTATAAGTATGTATTATTGAGCAATGAAATTGATATGATTGTTGGGATATGTCGTCAACCATCACACCACTAAATTATTACGGGTAATTGTACAACGCGTCTAAACTCTATGCATCAAACGTGAAGACTATTTTGGAAAATGAATGATTAAAATGGACATTAACTGGACTATGTCGCATGCGAACGTCGTTGCATTTGCTTGTGTGATTGAGATTTAGTTGATGAAGACTTGCTTGAGGTGAGTTCTCGTAGCCCCACTTTTACTATTTTTATTTCGTTGGGGGAAAATGATACTCAAATGTGTTTCGAAATGTTTCGAATTGAACTGTGCAAAATGTGGTTTTGTTTTTGGGACAAGATATGTGCTTATGACTGCTATGTGAATATTATGTGTTGTATGATTGTTTGGATCAGAGGGGTACGCCTATCTCAGTATTTGTGTGGTTATTAGGGCGGTTGGGTACGCCTACCCTGGTATGTGTGAGGTCCTGCCCTAATCTAGTGCCCCAGGTGGTAGGCTTTTTAGGTGCGCAAGTGACATATGGTGATCGACTAGCGGAATTCCTAGGTCGTGTTACATGATTAGAGGGGATGCTAAGTCATGGGTTGTTTGCATATATTCATTTTCATATTGCACTATTGTCCATTGTTTTGAAATATTGGCACAACTTTTGGGTTTAAGGTCAAACCTACGAGCTCACCAACATCATTGTTGACGTTTTCGAGTATCATTTTCAGGTGAAGTAAAAGAGGAATAAGTTGGTGATATGTGATAGCAGACTTAGAAGTATCCCGTGTGGATTTTTCATGTGAAGTCTTGCTAGTTTATTTTATTTGGTTTTAGTATTTAGATGATTTTGGTTTATGTTTGGATTTGGACCCCTGTGTAGGCTATTGGAATTGTAAGAGGTTATGGATTTGATTGTGATTTGAGGCATCACTCGAGGTTGTTCGAGGTTGATGGTCTTCGTAACACTTAAAGTTTATTCATTGTAGTTTTCTCTATATTGTATATTGTGTTATGTATGATCATTATGTTGCGCTCCCGAGTTTCCATCATTGTTCGGGTGTGAAAGATTGGTAATCAGAGCTAAGGTTATAGAGAACTAGGTGGGTTGACCTAGACTATAAACTAAGATATGTCATTTAGTTGCGTATATGATCTATGTGCGCGGTGTTCCGCTTTTGCTTGCTTTCGCGTGTTCCCGGTTTGGTGCTTTAGTTATGTCAGTCATTGAAATGTGTGAGCTCAATATTGAGTACGACTTGGAAAGGATGCGAATATAAGTGCGGTGGCCAACGTAGTTATAAGAATATCATAACTCACTCGTATTTAGTAATGTCATTTACACAAATCAATGTTGACACCATAAGGTGGTATTATGTGTATAGTTATATATATAGTAAGATATTATATATATATATGTTAGTCTTCCCACCTACCTAATGTTGCCCATGTTCTCCCTTGTGTAGATAATGCTGCCAAAGATGAGGACCCAAAGTGATGGCCGACCTGTTGCTAAATCACGAGGAGGAGGAATGGGTGGACGGGTTGGTAGAGGTGGTGGAAGGAGTAGAGGACCTAGGGGAGGTAATGATGACCATGTTGACGAATTGAATGGTCAAGGGAATGACCAAGGAGTGGGAGCTAATAGGGGCGTAGAGGGAGTTAATAGGAATGTATAGGGAGTCAATGAGGGAGCACCCGACTTTTTGACGATCATTGCCTAGCAATTGTAGAACCTCTTACCCGCCATGCTAGCTCAGGTTGGTAACCAAGGAAGTATTGGAAATCAAAATGGTAATGTGGTTAATGAGAACATTTAGGAGAACGTTAGGAATGTGTTAGCGAATGGCAACCGGGTAGGTTGTTCATATAAGGAGTTCTTAGCTTGTAACCGTAAGGAACATGATGGTAAGGGAGGTGCTGTAGTTCTTACTCGATGGATTGAGAAAATGGAGTGAGTGCAAGATATGAGCAGTTGTAGTATTGACCAAAAAGTGAAATACACTGTTGGTTGGTGGAACTCTCAGATCCGCATGCTAAGTCGGGAAATTGCTGTTAGTATGTCATGGAATGACTTTAAGCTTATGATGGTAGAAGAGTTTTGTCCTAGTCATGAGATGCAAAAGTTGGAAACTGAGTTGTGGAATCATAACATGGTCGAGGCTGGCCATGCTGCATATACTGATAGGTTTTCATGAGTTGGCTAGGTTAGTTCCTCACTTAGTAACTCCCGAAAGTAGGAAGATTGAGAGGTGCATGTATGGCCTTACTCCATAGATCCATGGGATGGTGGCAGCAACGAAGCCAAAGACTATACATAATGTTAGGTAGATTTCTGGTGCACTAACCGATGAGGTTGTTAGGAATAGGTCAATTAAGAAGGTTGAGAAGAGAGGAAATGTAGGGGAACCTAGCAAGGATAAGAATGGTATGGATGATAATAAGAGGATTAGGCCTAAAAATGCTTTTGTTACTACCGCAAACCCTGTAGGAAGAGAGAATACGAGTGCTTGGCCCAAGTGTACCACCTGCAACTCCTACAATGCACCCGGAGGGCCTTGTCGCACATGCTTTAACTGTAACTGCCTGGGTCATTTGGCAAAGGATTGTAGAGGTGTGCCTAGGAATGTGAATCCTATCAATGCTAGAAACCCAACTGTTAGGGCATGTTATGAGTTTGGTAGTACCGACCATGTCAAATCATCTTGTCCTAGATTGAATAGGGCACAAGGACCAGGAGGAAATTATCTAAATCAAGTTGTTGCTAATAACGGAGGTCAGGGTCATAGAAACCAAGGGAACCAAGCTAGGGGTTAGGCATTCATGTTGGGAGCAGAGGAAGCTCACCAGGATCCGAACATTATGACGGGTACGTTTACTTTAAACAATCATTTTGCCACTACCTTATTTGACTCTGGTGCCAACTATATTTTTGTTTCCACTACTTTTATACCTCTGTTAGGCATAGAGCCCAGTGAATTAGGTTTCAAATATGAGATTGAGATAGCTAGCGGGCAGCTAGTATAGATTGATAAGGTTATTAAGGGTTGCAAACTAGAAATCGAGGGCCATGTGTTTGACATCGATTTGATACCTTTTGGGCATGGGAGTTTTGATGCGATTATAGGTATGGATTGGTTTTATGATCATAAGGCTAAAATAATTTGTCATGAGAAAGTAGTAAGAATACCACTACTGGATGGCAAGGTGCTTAGAGTATTAGGAGAGAAACCAGAAGAAAAGATGAGGCAGCTAAAGAGTGCTAAATCTAAAAAGAAGGAATAAGAAGAGATAGTAGTAGTGAGAGATTTTCCCGAGGTATTCCTAGATGACCTATCTGGATTGCTGCCTGTTCGGGAAATTAAGTTTCAAATTGAGTTAATCCTTGGAGCAACGCCGGTAGCAAAGTCTCCCTATCATTTGGCACCTTCTGAATTAAAGGAGTTGTCGGGACAACTCAAGGAACTCCAAGACAAAGATTTCATTCGACTAAGCTCATCGCCTTGGGGAGCGCCAATATTGTTCGTTAAGAAAAATGATGGTTCTTTTAGGATGTGCATTGACTATAGAGAATTGAACAAGTTGACTGTTAAAAATTGTTATCCGCTTCCTAGGATTGATGATCTATTTGACCAACTACAAGGGTTGCAGGTTTTCTCAAAGATAAATCTTAGGTCTGGATACCATCGGCTGAGAGTGCATGAGGATGACATTCCAAAGACTGCGTTTAGAACTCGTTATGGACATTTCGAGTTCACAGTAATGCCCTTTGGTCTTACTAACGCACCAGCAGTATTCATAGATTTAATGAATAGGGTTTGTAGGCCTTATCTTGATAAGTTTGTGATAGTGTTTATAGAGGATATCTTAATATACTCTAAGACTCGAGAGGAGCATGTAGAACACTTAAGGTTAGTCTAGGAATTGCTCAAAAAGGAGAAACTGTATGCTAAGTTTTCTAAGTGTGAATTCTGGCTAAGAGAAGTGTAGTTTCTTGGGCATGTGATAAATGGTAATGGGATTCATGTAGACCCTAGTAATATTGAAGCTGTTAAGAATTGGAAAGCCCCTATAACTCCTTCTGAGGTTCGTTCGTTCTTAGGATTGGATGGATATTACCGTAGGTTCATTGAGAACTTTTATAAGATAGCTAAGTCTCTTACTATCTTGACTCATAAGTGTAAGACTTTCGATTGGGGTGAGAAACAGGAATTGACATTTCAAACCTTGAAGGATAAGTTATGTAATGCACCTATTCTAGCTCTCCCCGATGGACTGAAAGACTTTATGGTATATTTTAATGCGTCCGGGATAGGACTAGGTTGTATGTTAATGCAAAGAAGTAAGGTGATAGCCTACGCGTCTAGGCAGTTGAAAATTCATGAGATGAATTATACGACCTATGATTTGGAACTGGGAGCAGTTGTATTTGCCTTTAAGATTTGGAAACATTATCTGTATGGGACAAGGAGTGTCATCTATATGGTCCATTAGAGTCTTTAGCATATCTTTAGTCAGAAAGAGTTAAATATGCGACAACGTCGCTGGATAGAGTTGTTTAGTGATTATGACTGTGAGATTCGCTACCATCTTGGTAAGGTGAATGTGGTGGCTGATGCCCTAAGTAGGAAGGAGAGAGTAAAGCCTAAGAGAGTTAGAGCTATGAATATGACTCTTCAGTCGAGTATCAAGGATAGGATACTGGTGGCTCAGAAAGAGGATGTGGATGAGTCTGCATGATTGCAGAAAGGTTTGGATGAGATGATAGAACAGAGAAGTGATGGGACTTTGTACTACCTAGATCAAATATGGGTACCTTTGAAGGGTGATGTGAGAACCCTGATAATGGATGAATCCCATAAGTCAAAGTACTCTGTACACCTAGGAGCTGATAAGATGTATTATGACCTTAGAGATAGGTATTGGTAGCCGGGTATGAAGAAGGACATAGCTGTGTATGTTAGTAAGTGTTTAACTTGTTTGAAGGTTAAGGCTGAGCATCAAAGGCAATCTGGCTTGCTCCATCAACCTGAGATTACCGAATGGAAAAGGGAAGGAATAGCTATGGATTTTGTGACTAAGTTGTCTAGGACTAGTAGTGGGCATGACACAATCTGGGTCATTGCGGACCGGTTGACCAAGTCTGCTCATTTTCTGCCTATGCGTGAGGATTATAAAATGGATAGATAGGTTAGGTTGTATTTGAATGAGATAGTTTCTAGACATGGTGTGCCGATCTCGATCATATCAGATCATGATAGTCGTTTCACATCAAGGTTTTGGCAGTCAATGCAAGAGGCGTTAAGAACTCTTCTAGACATGAGTACGACATACCACCCTCAGACCGATGGTCAGAGTAAGCGCACTATTCAGACTTTAGAAGACATGCTTAGAGTGTGCGTCCTGGACTTCAGGGGAAGTTGGGATGTTCATCTTTTGTTGGATGAGTTTTTATATAATAATAGTTATCATTCTAGTGTGAGATGTGCTCCGTTTGAGGCATTGCATGGTAGAAAGTGTCATTCGCCAATTATGTGGGCTGAAGTTGGAGAAGGTCAGTTGATAGGACCTGAGTTAGTGCAAGAGACTACTGAGAAGATCTCATAGATTAAGGATAGATTTAAGGCTGCGCGTGATCATCAAAAAAGTTATGCTAATAAGATGAGGAAGCCTTTAGAGTTTAGTGTAGGTGACTATGTCTTGCTCAAAGTGTTGCCTTAGAAAGGTGTGGTACGCTTTGGGAAGAAGGGGAAATTAGCTCCTAGATTTGTTGGACCTTTTGAGATTGTTGAGAAAGTAGGCCCCGTGGCCTATCGGTTAGACTTGCCCGAGGAGTTGAATGGTGTTTATGACACGTTCCACGTGTCAAACCTTAAGAAGTGTTTGGCTGATCTAACACTGCAAGTGCCCTTGGATGAGATCCAAGTTGAATTTTGTGGAAGAGCCTGTAGAAATTTTGGAGAGAGAGTTTAAGAAGTTGAAGCGGAGTAGAATTGCCATCGTCAAGGTTCGGTGGAATTCGAAACGTGGTCCTGAATTCACATGGGAACATGAGGATCAGATGAAACTTAAGTATCCACATATGTTTAGTACTGATAGTAGTTGAATTTCGGGGTCGAGATTCTTTTAAGGGGGTAGAATGTAACCTTTGCCCTTTTTGTGTTCTGAATATTCCATTTTAGTCCTTTGACTATTTGACGTTTGTCAGTTTATTCAGATATTGTACCGTGTTGACGGTGGTGATTTTATGAGAATTGTGGTGATTAATGGTTTATTGTGATTAATAATCCCTTTTTGGAAGGAATTATTATGTTATTTGTTTTCCGGGTGGACCCGTGAATTTTGAGAAATACCGAAAAATGAGTCATGGCATGTCCGTTAATGTCCAAATGAGTTTTTAAGGGTTTAAAGTGAAAATATGTCAAGTAAATACTTTAAGTTATTGGAAAAGTATTTTTAAGGTGAATAAAAATGCTAACTAACTTTGAGGAATATTTTACGGTTGAGTTTTACGAGCTTTTAAGTGATCCCGAAATGAAAAAAAAGACCTGACACCCCATAGGATGCCATAACTGATCATGAAAGCCTAAGGGGACAAAGAGACTTAATTTTAGCCAAGATGTCCCAAGGTTGTACATTTATATGCCTTTCACTAGAACATTTCCACTCATTTTCTTTTCATTTCAAAAAGAATAACACACACAAGTGTGTGTATCTTGGTGTGTCCGAACTAAGCCAACCAACAAACACCATAAATTTTCCTACTTTGATCGAGAACGTGATATTCCGGGTCGATACGAGTATTTGGGTATTCATTTAAACAACGTTTGGGTTGTTCGGTTCGTGTCGAAATCTATATTTTTGAAGAATTTCTTGTAAGTTTCTAAATTTAAATTTTGTTTGTCTTTTTGGGTTTATATTGATGCATATTTTTGTCCTTTTGATAATAGCTTGTATAGCTTATTTAGGGCTTATTTTTAAGCTATTTCTTGGCTTACTTTGTGGACTAATAGCTTATGGTGGTAACCAAATTCGATACGTAGCTTACTAGCTTATTTTCAAACTTATTATATGTATTGTGAAGCTTATGGACTCACGACCCAATAAGCCCATTTAAGCCATGGCTTAATGGGAGGCTTATCGTGGTCCGGATTATTTTCTACTTATTAGTATGAGCTTATGTATATAAATGGGTCTTGGTTTTGGGCTTGGATCATATTTTGGACGTATAAATACCTTAATGGACCCTTATTGGGCCTTAAAGCCCAATAAACAATATATAGTTGTTTTAAGAGTTTTGACGGACTTTTGGAAGTGAAATGTATTTACGAAGTGATATTGAACGTTATTATGGGAAAAACGTTTTAGTAAACGTTAAATATTGAGATTTTGGAATATTGTCGGAAAAGTGTCGAAAGTTTAAAAAGTGTTTGAAATAAAGGTTAAAAACCTTGGAAAACGTTGTATAAACGTACGGGTCATGTTAAAATTTTGTAAAAAGTTTATACTTAGAAATTTTCACTTAAGAACGTAATTTTTGATTTTAAATAATAAAATATTAATTTATTATTTAATTATTTTACTAAATTCACTAAAAGACGAAAAAATATAATTTTTCTCAAAACTTCTCTAATATGTTTATTATGAGTAAACGTTTCATTTTCAACCAAATTATAATTATTTTTACGGTGACTAAGGTTACCGAATGGACTTATCGAGATATATTTATAATTATTTATTATAAATATTTACTTATATTACTTATCTATTTTTTTAAAATAGTATAAGTATGTATTATTAAGCAATGGGATTGATATGCTTGTTGAGATATGTCGTTAACTATCACACCACTAAATTGTTACAGGTAATTGTACAACGCGTCTAAACTCTATGCATCAAACTTGAAGGCTGTTTTGGAAAATGAATGATTAAAATGGGACATTAACTGGACTAGGTCGCGTGCAAACGTCGTTGCATTTGCTTGTGTGATTGAGATTTGGTTGCTAAAGACTTGTTTGATGTGAGTTCTCGTAGCCCCACTTTTACTGTTTTTATTTTGTTGGGGGAAAATGATACTCAAATGTGTTTTGAAATGTTTTGAATTGAACTGTGTGAAATGTGGTTTTGTTTTTGGGACAAGATATGTGCTTATGACTGCTATGTGAATATTATGTGTCGTATGATTGTTTAGATCAGAGGGGTACGCCTATCCCAGTATTTGTGTGGTTATTGGAGCGACTGGGTACGCCTACCCTGGTATGTGTGAGTTCCTGCCCTAATCTAATGCTCCAGCTGGTAGGCCCTTTAGGTGCGTAAGTGACATATGGTGATCGACTAGCGAAATTGCTAGGTCGTGTTACATGATTAGTGGGGATGCTAAGTCATGGGTTGTTTGCATATATTCACTGTCATATTGCAATATTGTCCACTGTTTTAAAATATTGGCACAAATTTTGGGTTTAAGGTCAAACCTACGAGCTCACCAACATTATTGTTGACGTTTTCGAGTATCATTTTTAGGTGAAGTGAAAGAGGAATAAGTTGGTGATATGTGATAGCAGACTTAGAAGTATCCCGTGTGGATTTTTCATGTGAAGTATTGCTTGTTTATTTTATTTAGTTTTAGTATTTGGAAGATTTTGGTTTAAGTTTGGATTTGGACTCCTGTGTGGGCTATTGGAATTGTAAGAGGTTATGGATTTGATTGTGATTTGGGACATCACTCGAGGTTGTTCGAGGTTGATGGTCTTTGTAACACTTGAAGTTTATGCATTGTAGTTTTCTCTATATTGTATCTTGTGTTATGATTGATCATTATGTTGCGCTCCCGATTTTCCGCCATTGTTGGAGTGTGACATCAAATCCCGTCACCTCGAACCTGTAATAATGATTAGGGAATTAGTTATTTGGTATATTTTTGAATCGAGTAAATCTCCCAAAGCTTAGTGATGTCAGGTTGTGCAACGTTTGATTAAAATTTTTTGTAGCTTCACAACGAAAATTTGAAATCTTGTACGCTTCATCCTTTTTCCAGCCTCGAATCAAAATAACTCACTTCACGGATATCCATATTCGCTTGTATTGCACCACCCTATGTAAAAAATGCTATCTGTATATAATGCCCCCTTACAAAACCAATGAAGAACGATAAACGATTATTTTCACAAAGTTGTAACCCGTACCTCCTTGTCAATCAAGATGCAGGAAAATCTTATTGGAGTAGGATCATGCGCCTCTATCATCTAATTTATGGAAGTGACGTCCAGATCAACAATACTAATCACGAAACCGCTAGGTACTATCATCTTATTGACGTTGCTTGTGTTTACTCGAACATTAGTGCTTGTTGCCATGTCGGCCACATAATGAACAATAATTTAGGAGCGCAAAAAAACCAACAAAACTAATCCCACCTTTTTTCCCAAATACACTATACCAACTTAAATCGCAATACATATCCGACCAATTTTGCTCGCAGGCACAATACATATCAAACAGAAAAGATTATACAACAGTTACCATACCAAACAAACATAATGGGCACCGACTGTAACAATCCGCATTTTCACGTAATTTTGCGTCAATAAATATCCAATTATTTATTTTAAACTTTTGCGCGTTCACTTTTAGTTTTCAACGATTAGTTAAATCGCGTAAACTAGAAATCAACATTCAACGTAAACGTGCATCAAACAAGTAAAAGTTTACGTCAAACAAGTGTTATATATTTATTACGAGGATAATTTATAAACTTTTCATAATTTTTTTGTCAGTTACGTAAAACGTCTACGTTTCGCAATAAAATACATTTAAGCATACACAAAAGCACCTATACCTATCTATACTCAAACAAATACCTAATATTATACCTAATACCTAAAATTTAATCATTTTTCACTTCTATAAACCTTGAGGCCGGATCCAAGCACACATAATAAACCTTTAATCCACACTAAAGTCTCATCACCTTAGCTAAACTTACAACAAGTACCACCTTAAACCAAGTTTCCATAAATTGGCACATCATATGTACTTTTCCACCTCTTTTGACCATCCCTTCTCCTAGGGAGAATGAGGGGTCTTACAACCATGTACCCTAAACCACTCTTATGTCCATGGTTTAGCATAATACTCCTTGCTATATATAGAAAGTCCTAGGAGGATTTAACACACACATATTTCACAAGCAAATTTTCAAACACCCTCTCTTGTTCTTCATCTATAACTCACGACTCAAAACTCACTTTTAGGGTTTTCATAGTTTTCAATTTACAAAGATTTCAAGCATATAAGTGTTCTTAGGTATAATATCTAAGGTATATCAAGGTAGTTTGGAAGCTTAGGTGTTGATTATACAAGGGTTTATAGCAAGAAGAAATTAGGGTTTTCTAATTAAGGTTTCGAATTAGGGTTTGTTATTTGGGGTTTGATTGTATGTTCACCACCTTCCTACAATCTTCTAAGGTCTTCATAAACCCTAATCTTTCTAATTATTCATCTAATATTTTATATCATGTTATATGTGTTAATCACCACCTAGTGTTTATTTTATGGATTTATAAAATATGATAAGCTTGATCTTGAGTTCGAATTTATATATATCTATGATGAATGATGTTTAAAATGCAAGAACACACTTTATATAAGTGTGGGTTAATTTATAAAGTTCATGGATAAATTAATTGTTAATAAGGTTATTATAAAGTTTATTTATAAATTCTGGAAGTATTTTTTTATAATATTACATTTCATAAGGAATCCAAGCATATAAAGAACTCGAAAAACAAAGCTATAACGAAGAAGTTATGATATTTACAAGATTACAATAATTAAATATATAAAAGTATTTTTATAAAAGTAGTTTTAAAAAAACTGGCACTGTTTCAGATCGGGTGAGAATATATGATATTTTAGGATGATAGTACATGTTATGAGGATCCCGGGCATATAAGAAACTCTAAAAACAAAGCTATAACGAAGGAGATACGATTTTCGTAAGATTAAAGTTATAAAAATGATTTTATAAATGATTTTATAAACTATTTTGAATTTACTGTTTTGACACAGATTTTTATAAAAACATTGAGTGTTTTATTTGAATAGTTTATCTCGTCATGATTTCATACATATAAAGAACAAGCGAAACGAAGTTAAAATGAGCAAGTAATGAGTTTTTAAAGATTTTAGAAAAATAGAAATTACAAAAACTAATTTATTTTTATAAACAATTTTTTGAATTTTTATAAAAATATAACAATCTAATAAGAATATAAAAAGTAGTTTATGAGTGTTTTCGAGTCCGTTTGGACTATAAAAACGTTAAGAAATATTATCATAACATTTATATAATATTTATATACGTTTTTAACTTTATAAATATTATTTTATAAAACAATTAAAACATTTATATAATATCATTATATAAACAATAAAAATATTGAATCAAGTGTTGTTAACAAATAATCAATTATTGAACAAAGGTAATATTTTTACGGATGCATATACTTGGACATTAAATTAACAAGCGTGACTTAAATAATGTTTCAACTTCCATAAATTAAACAAAAACTAATAGGTGGTGATGTAACTCTATAACTTATGATGTTGTATTTATATTAAATACATCATACTTATACGACCTATAATTAATTAGGTTGCATGCCGGATCGTTTGTGACGATTACTTGTTGAATTTGCGATAGTCACTACTTTCACTAGAGGTGAGTTTATAGCCACTCTTTCACTTGTTTTACATTTACTTTACAAATCTTGGGGGAGAATACATGCTCGTTACAACTTGTTTACATATTCATTACAATCTCTTTTACATACTCTTTTACATACTTGGTTGCATACTTGATTTTGTAACTTGGTTACATACTCGTTTACATACACATTTACAAACTGTTTACATACTCATTGCAAACTCGTTTACAAACTTGTTACACACTCACTTTCATTTTGTATGGGATACAATACTTGTTTTCACTTATGGACGCAACAACATTACTTTGATTCAAATGATTACGGATTAGCTTAAGTGGCATGAACTGTTAATTACTCAGAGGGTAAGCGCGAATATTATAAGATAGATCTATTTCAGATTGACAATCCCCGTTCGGGTGAGTAGCTCTCACTAGTTTTCAGCGGTACTGGACTAACGAACGTTATACCATATCGGAGCACGATTTGATTGGTGTCTATAGGGCCAACAACTACATACTCATGAACATTTACTGTGCCTTGAATAAAGTGGCATACATATAAGTCTGTGTCGCAGTTTCATGAACTTAGGGGTGAAATAGTCACACTTGTTGACTATTGTATTGGATACAATGGTCATGCATACTTTACGAACGCTTTGGTTCAACTATACTTAACTTTTTGTGACTATTGTATGGGATAAAATAGTCATACACATCTTAGATTTCAACTTTTACTCTTACATTTTCATGACTATAAGGATTGAAATGGTCATACACGCTTTACAAATCTTGATTTCAACATTCATACATATATTTTTGTCATTGACAAATTATTTTACCATCGTAAAATAAACTAACATCTTGTTTTTACCTTATGGAACTATTTTGTTGTCATCGCATAAATTATTTTACTATCTTAAGCTATTTAACTATTATCTTATAAACCATCATACGATCATCTCGCAAACCATTTTATTGTCATCCTATAAACAACCTTACGTCCATCTTGTGAATTATTTTGTCATTTTATAAAACTTTTTGATACATATTTATACATAACACTATTTTGATGAAAATGAGCATCGCATCGTTAGCCCTCAAATATACATAGCCTGATCACCTATGTATAATTCAAGAAGGACCATGCCATGCTGAGAGTAGTCACCATAAAACTTTTGTCAATAATCCATTTTATACCTACATCCTTGAAAAGCAAAGTTTTGTGTGCGTACCCATAAAACGCGTTTACTTCGGGAAATCGAATTAGTAACCATAGCAACTAGGTAGACCTTTACATCACCTTACTATAAGAAGTCATCATCATCTTACACCAAATCCTAAAGGTCTTCATGGTATAATCAAAGAGTTAAAAACATTAAGATAACAAAGTTGATTAGCGCATATTAGGAGGATTAAGATAAGTATCTACACCTCTTTACCAACATCATTCCGGAAGGCAACTCAACCTGAATTTTGGGATGAAATTATTTTAACATGGGGAGACTGTAACAATCCGCATTTTCACATCATTTTACGTCAATAAATATCCAATTATTTATTTTAAACTTTTGCGCGTTCACTTTTAATTTTCAACGTTAGTTAAATCGCGTAAACTAAAAATCAACATTCAACGTAAACGAGCATCAAACAAGTAAAAGTTTATGTCAAGCAAGTGTTATATAATTATTACAAGGATAATTTATAAACTTTTCATAATTTATTTTTATCGGTTACGTAAAACGTCTACATTTCGCAATAAAATACATTTAGGCATACACGGAAGCACCTATACCTATCTATACTAAAACAAATACCCACTATTATACCCAATACCCAAAATTTAATCATTTTTCACTTCTATAAACCTTGAGGCCGGATCCAAGCATACAGGCACACATAATAAACCTTTAGTCCCCACTAAAGTCTCATCGCCTTAGCTAAACTTACAACAAGTACCACCTTAAACCAAGTTTCCATAAATTTACACATCATATGTACCTTTCCCCCTCTTTTGACCATCCCTCCTCCTAGGGAGGAGGAAAGGACTTACAACCATGTACCCTAAACCACTCTTATGTCCATGGTTTAGCATAATACTCCTTGCTATATATAGAAAGTCCTAGGAGGATTTAACACACACATATTTCACAAGCAAACTTTCAAACACTCTCTCTTGTTCTTCATCTATAACCCATAGCTCAAAACTCACTATTATGGTTTCCATAGTTTTCAATTTAGAAAGATTTCAAGCATATAAGTGTTCTTAAGGATAATCAAGGTATATCAAGGTGGTTTGAGAGATTGGGTGTTGATTATATAAGGGTTAATAGCAAGAAGAAATTAGAGTTTTCTAATTAGGGTTTCAGATTAGGGGTTGCTATTTGAGGTTTGAATGTGTGTTCATCATCTTCCTATACTCTTCTAAGGTCTTCATAAACCCTAATCTTTCTAATTATTCATTTCATATTTATATCATGTTATATGTGTTAATCACCACCTAGGGTTTGTTTTATGGATTTATAAAATATGATAAGCTTGATCTTGAGTTTGAATTTATATATATATCTATGATGAATGATGTTTAAAATGCAAGAACACACTTTATATAAGTGTGGGTTAATTTATAAAGTTCATGGATAAATTAATTGATAATAAATATATTATAAAGTATATATATAAATTATTATAAGGACAAGTTACTTGGACATAAAATGATGGACACAATTTAGAGAACCTAAAATATACCAAAGATGTAGTATAAATTAACATAGAGGACTTGTGCAAATTTAACCAAGTAATAAATTATAAAAACTAGTTTATATTTATATTAATATATAATTATATAAATATATACTATTACATTATATATTGTTTTTGATTTCATCTTATATATATATATATATATACGAAGTGTTTTGAGTATTCTATTGAGATTCAAAATTTTATAAATTCTGGAAGTATTTTCATATTATAGTACATTTCATAAGGAATCCAAGCATATAAAGAACTCGAAAAACAAAGCTATAACGAAGAAGTTATGATATTTACAAGATTACGATAATTAAATATATAAAAGTGTTTTTAAAAAAGTAGTTTTATAAAAATTGGCACTGTTTTAGATCTGGTAAAAATATATGGATGTTTTTGGATGATAGTACATGTTATGAGGATTCTGTGCATATAAGAAACTCTAAAAACGAAGCTATAACGAAGAAGATACGATTTTCGTAAGATTAAAGTTATAAAAATGATTTTATAAACTATTTTGAATTTACTGTTTTGACATAGATTTTTATAAAAACAGTGAGTATTTTATTTGAATAGGTTATCTCGCCACGATTTCATACATATAAAGAACAAGCGAAACGGAGTTAAAATGAGCAAGTTATGAGTTTTTAAAGATTTCGGATAAATAGAAATTACAAAAACTAATTTATTTTTATAAACAATTTTTTGAATTTTTATAAAAATATAACAATCTGATAAGAATATAAAAAGTAGATTACGAGTGTTTTCGAGTCCGTTTGGACTATAAAACGTTAAGAAATATTGTCATAACATTTATATAATATTTATATACGTTTTTAACTTTATAAATATTATTTTATAAAACAGTTAAACCATTTATATAATATCATTATATAAACAATACAAAATATTGAATTAAGTGTTGTTAACAAATAATCAGTTATTGAACAAAGGTAATATTTTTACGGATGCATATACTTGGACATTAAATTAACAAGCGTGACTTAAATATTGTTTTAACTTTCATAAATTAAACAAAAACTAATTGGTGGTGGTGTAACTCTATAACTTATGATGTTGTATTTATATTAAATACATCATACTTATACGACCTATAATTAATTATGTTGCATTCCGGATCGTTTATGACGATTACTTGTTGAATTTGCGATAGTCACTACTTTCACTAGAGGTGAGTTTATAGACCCTCTTTCACTTGTTTTACATTTACTTTACAAATCTCGGGGGAGAATACATGCTCATTACAACTTGTTTACATATTCATTACAATCTCTTTTACATACCCTTTTGCATACTTGGTTGCATACTTGATTTCGTAACTTGGTTACATACTCGTTTACATACAAATTTATAAACTGTTTACATACTCATTGCAAACTCGTTTACAAACTTGTTACACACTCACTTTCATTTTGTATGGGATACAATACTTGTTTTCACTTATGGACGAAACAACAATACTCGGATTCAAATGATTACGGATTAGCTTAAGAGGCATGAACTATTAATTACTCAGAGGGTAAGCGCGAATGTTATAAGATAGATCTATTTTGGATTGACAACCCCCGTTCGGGTGAGTAGCTCTCACTAGTTTTTAGTGGTACTGGACTAACGAACGTTATACCATATCGGAGCACGATTTGATTGGTGTCTACAGGGCCAACAACTACATACTCAAGAACATTTACTGTGCCTTGATTAAAGTGGCATACATATAAGTCTATGTCGCAGTTTCATGAACTTAGGGGTGAAATCGTTATCACACATGGTGACTATTGTATTGGATACAATGGTCATGCATACTTTACAAACGCTTTGGTCTAACTATGCTTAACTTTTTGTGACTATTGTATGGGATACAATAGTCATACACATCTTTGATTTCAACTTTTACTCTTAGATTTTCATGACTATTATAAGGATTGAAATGGTCTTACACGCTTTACAAATCTTGATTTCAACATTCATACATACATTTTTGTGACTATCATAAGGGTTGAAAAGGGTCATACATACTTTACAAAACTCAGATTCTAACATTTTAACAAACGCATTTGTGTGGTTTATGTTTATACGCATGTTAAGAAAACCTATATATCTAAGTTTATGCGTTGCAAGTCTTGTATGGGAGAGACTTGTAACACAGTAAGTTTACATATATATAGTTTTGTGATACACCTTTATACTTACAAAAACCTATGAACTCACCAACTTTATGTTGACACTTTTAAGCTTGTTTTTCTCAGGTGAATTAGATGCTTGGCTTACTTGATGTGCATTGGAGTCTAAACAATACAAGATTACTTTTCAAACGACACATTTAGAGGTCGTTCTCTCAAGTCTTGTGCAATGGTATTATGAAGTAACGCTCTTAGACATTATTCCGCTGCGACCCATTTTGGGGGTGTTACACCGACTCGTAGTTAGAAGGACAATTGCACAACTATTTACACACCAATAACCGATGAATCTGCTTACGTGTTATATAGGCCAGCAGCCCAAACAAATGCACAACACTTAATGATACTACATCAACAGTCGCATAGATACAACCCATACAAACAGAACATCCACATCACCGTGCATTGGAAACTCACACACCACATTGGTTTGAGCTGATCTAAAGCACATGAGAGTACTTGCAAGCATTCATTATAGATTTCAAACATTTAGTGGAACAAAAATAATACCAAATTTGCAAACGCTAGCCAAAATCTATCGAATTCCTTACTATTTTATAAAAAATCAGCATCACGAAACCAAACTATACCACTCGCCAACTTGCTGGTCTAGCTGCAAGCAAACAAAATCTACATGTTATCTTTAAAATATATTTGCCATTCCATTCTTGCATACATAATCAAAAGTAGCGCAACAAATATGAATGCAACTTAAAATGTTCACCGTCATCGAATAAAGGCCACGCATATATGAGCAACATTATAAACCTAAATAGATCATATAAATCAGTAAATTTGGTAAATAAGATAACCGCAAACCCAAAAAAATAGAGGAACATCATACCGTTACTACCAGAAGGTTGTTGATACACATAAACGACCTTGGTAAATAAACCGCCACACCAACTTATATCGTCGCTTTCTGCAATTTCAAAAACAGAGCATCACTTTCACCAATCACACAACCTGATAAAACTACGAAACTTCCATAAGCAAAACACAACCATAAAGTTGAACCGCTAAACTGCAATACAACATTACCTTCCCGATAAACCAAAACGCAACACACAATACAAAACGCCAAAAAAAGAAAGACCAAAATTGAAATATCAACTAACACCTACAAACACAGTTATGTAAGCACAATCTAACACTCTTACGATGATGTAAATTTTTTTCAACAAACGTACCACCATATCTTAATCATACAAACATGTAAAACAAAAACATATAATTCATACTTATGAATACACAACACCCAAACGCTAAGCACCAAACATAAAATGCGACTATATACATATACCACCAACCATGCAACCACATTTTTGATCAACACTTCCATTTTATCAAAATTTTACGAATACCTGAGCACACTAATTCTCCAAAAACATGATAGAATCGAACAAACAACTTTAAACACAACACATCATACCTATACATAAAAAAACGAAATGCAAACAACACCAAAACAAACCACGCACAATTCATAAAAACAACCACCAGCTAACCTATAAGTCAGAAGTCGACCAGGCGCCATAGAAAATTTGGAGATGACACCTTTTATCGCTCCAGTGAAGACGGTGGCAAAACTTGGTAAGTAAGCCTATGTTTTGCATGCAGTTTGGTACAACCACCTATATATACCACCACTAAATTTTTTTTAAAAACAACGTCATATGTGACAACTAAAATTTCCACAGGTTATATTTAACTATTAACTTGAAACATTTTACTTTGAACATATGAGTAGTTGAAATAACTTATAACCGTTAGGTTAACCCGCGTATTGGGAAACAACTTTGACCGTATCTCAAATCTTGTCTACTTGTATCTAGTGCATTTTCACCATTATGAACATATTTTACAAGTCATTTGCATACGATTTTACAACTTTTACATAAATCATTCAAGTTTTACATTTCATGAATGTATGCACTACACTTCACCACATTTCCATATATATACATAACTACACTTAAATATTTCCAAAATTTAAACACATTTCCCTCCCCCTCACCCTCTCTAGAACCAGCCACATATTCAACCCCCCTATTTCTATACCTACCACTTTTTAATAAGGAAGTTCCAACATGCTCTTTTGCCTTGTTTCACTATCCACTTTTCATGTTTAAAATTAACCTAGGATACACAACCAAAGCAAAGTCATTTCATCTTGAGTCTCCCCCTGCTTTTCCCCTCCTTGACCGACTCTATACTCTATCCCAAGTCTCAAAATATGTTTTCCTTAATTGCCATAACATAAGCATGTGATACATGTAAAGACCATTCAAACTTCCTTACGTGTTTTCTATATAAACAAACCACCTCACACTCTTCTCATTCACCACCATTCAAAGAAATATCACTCTCTCCCTTTCTTACTATTTTTAGCAGCCAAAGAACACCAAGAGCAAGGTTTTTGCAAGATTTTGGTTAAGGGTTTACACAAAAGTAGGGTTTGTGATTAAAAGCTAGGATTTTCATTAGTGTTTTTGGGTAATTAGTGCACTCTTTGCTCTCAACTCTTCATCATATCATTGTAAGTATCTCATTTATATGTTTTACATTCATTATAATCATTTCATACTTGTTTTTATATCACCATTATATACTTGTTGTGTAAAAACTTAAAATAAACTTGTATGTTAAACACCTTAATTCTGGCAAATTTTTATGTCGACTTGTACACTCATTTAAACAATTTTAAAGAACACTTAGGACCTATTTCTTGGCACCACACCTTAGTACTATGTCTTAGAGAGTTCAATTATCAATTTTATAAATCTAGGAAATTTACTAGTATTTTAAATATTTTGTGCCACACAAAGTGTCCAGATTTACACATTGAATAAGATGCATATTTTTGAGCCCTTTAAGTTTAGAATGGGGAACTGAGCCTTTTAAACTTTTTGTAGCTAAGACCTAGACTTAAACTCAGCAACTTGAATTAATCAAGAAGGTTAAGTATTGAAGGAGTTATGACTAAAACAATTTGAGTAAAACCTTCTGAAAATTTCCAGCTTTGACATCCGTGTATTGTTTAGCACTTTTGGACCGTTTAAACTTTGAGTCAGAATATAAAGCTTACATGCTTGGAAATACAACTCAAAAACTTTCAATCTAGGCTTTAGAATGGACTGATTTAATTATAAAATAAATAAGTTATGGTCCTGAGAAGTCGGGTATAAAACTATTTACAAAAAACTGCTTTGATTTACTATGTATAAATACTTAGCAAACTTGGATTTAAATCACATTTGGAACTTGGTAAACCTTAGACGCAAGTATAAAAGGGTGATAAAACGTTTATAAAACTCATATGTATATAGTTCACTTCATATTGTAAACCTAAAGCACCTTATTATTAAATTAGGTTGCGTTAGGATACTTTAACTCGTTTGTACTCGTACTACTACCGAATCGCCTATTTGCTTAAGGTGAGTGTCATAGACCTAGTTTTTACTTGTTTTGAATAATTGGGGTGAGAATACATTGCTTGCTTTTACTTACAGACACAAGTACTTAAAACTTTTACGTATTGCCCAAGTTTTCTCTATTGCCATGATGTCCCCAGTATCATGAATCGTTAATTACTTTGTGTGAGCGCGAATGTTATGAATAGATCTATTTAGGATTAAACTCCCCGTTTGAGTGTTGGTAGCTCTCACTTGATCGATTGTATTGGTCTATACGGATGCATTTCATTTGAGGAACTTTAGGTGTATGACAAAGCACCAACTGGGGTAAACTTGTAATAACTTAAACTTTACTTAAGGCTTTGGTGTCATGAGCTTAGTGCAATAGTAATAGTTTTTGTGTGATATTGTATTTGTTATAATAGTCACATAAACTTTGATAATGCTCATTTATAAATATTCAATATGTGTTATCGGTGCTTTTATATATATATTTATTGGTTAATTATATGAACTTTTGATACTTAATAGGCTATATTTGATATTTTAGGTTCAAGGTACGTGTCGTGGAAGAAAACAGAAGAATACACGAAGATATGGAGCTTAAACGAAGAAGTAAAATCAAGCTCAAGGCTTCCCGACACCTGTCCATTGTTTTGGCCATAACTTGAGCATACAAGCTCCGATTGAATTGATTCAAGCAGCTACGGAAAGAGGAAAGAATTATCTACAACTTTAATTTTTGGTCAAAGGGCTGAAAATTCTCAAGTATGTCGTACTTACCAAATTGTGCGGCGCACTTTTCACCAGCGGGAAAAATAGTTTAAATACCTAAAGTACGACGTACTTTTATGAAAGTGCGGCGCACTTAGCGTCTGATCAGTTCAGAATCATTAAATAAGCTCCCCATTAACTTCCTAACATATCATATACCATCCCTTGGTCCCTAAGGGTGTCTCTTATGCTTATTTATGCCAAAGAAACTCAAGAGAACTTCATACTTTGATATCTCCCAAGAACACTAATTGGAAGAGGAATTTTTTGTGAAAAGGGGTTAGCAACACTTTAATCCAAACACCCCTTTATACCCGAACGGTACTACTACCATCCTAGCCACATTTTCCAATAAACAAAGACCAATCTCAAACCTTAAATAATTATTTCCAATACCCATTAACCTACATACTTGGAGAATCGACCGTAATTCTCTCAAGAACTCCACATAAAATAAAACCCATTGCCAAACACTCTTGCTCGTACACCATTTTCATGTTGTTGACTTCTAAAAGTCGGGGACAAAACTTGGGTTACCATAGAAGGTTATGGGGTATATGATTGTAGTTAGATTAGTGGTTGATACTTGGTTATTGGTTGTGTGTAGATTTTCTGGTATTTGATTGTGTAAATATTTCCATTGGCGAACCTTGGTATTTTCTTATTTATATTCATGATGAACTATTCCGAGTTTATCATTTATAATATGTTTGTTATGAATATGAACATGGAGTAGTCGTTTATGTTTGTTTGGGCGTATTGTGATATTTGATATGGAGTATTTGGAAACTTGCTTATTGAATTGGTAAAACATAATTGATATAAGAATATAGTACGAAAGGGTCTTTTATATATGTGTTCTATCATTTCATATAATTTATTGATTATAACAAAGTCTAAAGGTCGAAAGAATTCATTGTTATTAATCGACATACTCACTAGTTACACGTAAAGGTCGAAAGGATTTTGTAACTTGTGTTGTCTTAATCTCCAAATGTATGCGCACTATCTTAAACACCTATATATCCCAGTCATCATGCCTAAACAAACATGCTTCATCATTTTCTTAGTTCTTCGTATTTCATTGCTTTTGTTATTTTCTTGATTTTATACACGTTGGTTAATTTGATAAGTGACAATCAAATTGACCTTAGCACCTTAATATACATTCTGAGAAAACTTCAATTCTCTTTGGGCGACCTAGACTTACCTAGGCTAAATTATATACGACAGGGTATACTTTCCCGTGTTGTTTTTAGTCAAAACCGGTAATTCTAGCTTTATTAATTTAAGACTTGTAAAATACGCATCAAGTTTTTGGCGCCGCTGCCGGAGAATTGTTTTAAGTTGTTATCAGTTTGTTTGCTCATTTTTGGTGTTATTTGTTTGCTTAAATATATTTAAATTCATTAAAACTACTTTCTGTGTCTGCAAGTACGCCGCACTTCTGTTGGAGTGCGCCGCTGATGCGGTCATCGTAGGACTTCAACAAGAAGTTTTACAACTCCCTAGGTAGAGCACCTAACCGTTGCAGTAGTAGTATAGGCAAGACTCGGGGGTTGTTATTGTTCTCTAGGGGAATAGGTTGGGAAGGCTTGATCATGGTCTAACAGAATTCTAGGGGTTGAAAGAAGATTATTTTTGTGATTTTATATTTTATAGAAAGCATGTGTATCTATGGTTTGAGAGGTTGGTTTGTTTAACTAATAACTAAACTAATTAATATCTAATCTATTGGTGATAACTTTATGATAATTAAATGTATTTACTTAATCATGCATTACTTATCAGATTGCTTCTCCTAATCTTGTCGCCTTGTCACACTTGTGATGATTTGTGTAAGTATTTCCTAGGTCATGAACGTATGACACGAACTCGCCGTCTATTTAATATTATGTTAAGGCAACTCAGAAGTAAGGTAGTATGAAGACTATTACAAGGCCCCTAAGAGTATATTAAATGTGTGTGAAATACCTTAAGAGGGATCAACCATACAAGGGGGTAAGGTAGTATGAAGACTGTTACCCGATGGTATCCTTTCTACGTACTCGCGTTTCCCTAGATGTGTCTACATCGATACAAACAAAAGCTGGTTTTCTAAAGCCTAACGCGCACACTCATCAACAAGAAGCAACAATAATAGGATCTACAATCCGACTTTCATGCAATCATAAGCAAATACAAAGGAGGATTTAGCCTAGCATGTTAAGGATAAAGCAAGAACATAGATCAATCACACAACACATAGACATATTGAATGATTAATGAATAACACTCTTACTTGATTAAAACATGGATAGAAGGTAGTTACAATAGGGTTTGGGGCCCTAAAAACAACCTTTAAAGCTGCTACAAAGAATAGGGTTCGTCTCCCTAAAGTTATACAAAGTTACACACTTAAAACCTTAAAATCGGTTTTGTATATATATAGAGATATCGCTGCGACAACGTCGTGTTGTAGTCCTGACGCCATCGCTACGTGGATGATTCTAGATCCTCTTTAAGTCTGCCACGTCCTGACGCCGTCACCAGATCTTTGACGCCGTCATTGGATAGATCACGACGACGTCGCTTTATGCCCGCGATGCCGTCTCCACACTCTATAAACAATACTTCTTCATGGATTTGGTGTAGGTTTGTAATCTTATCCGTTTCTTCTCTAAATGAGCCCAAGTCACGTGTATTTCCTCTAAATGCCATCCAAGTACTAAAAACCTGAAAACATACGATTAAGCATATAATCCAAGCATATTTGCTTGATTTAGAGGGTTAAATAACCCCAGAATAGTGTATTATATGACACCTCATCAGCCGCACATCCTTTGTTTCATTTGAAATTTTGCCTCATAAAACCTGTAAGTACGTCGTTCTCACTTGCGAGTACGCTGCACTTTCAACTGTGATAGAGTTTATTTCACAACTGATTAAATTCATTACCTCTAAAAAACTACCAAACTGCTTCTTAGGTTCTGTAATCATATCTTATCTGATTATAAGCCTTGTGAATTTGTGAATATTTAGTTCCTAGTCATATTAAAAAAAACCAAAAACATTAGTTTTCTTTCGTTTTAATTTTTGTTATCACATATATTGCTTGTAGATCACAATAGAATAGATCTTGCTTAGCTTGTATAAGGCTAAGTTGTATTGAATAAATCCAAAACAACTATGATAGAAACTTTGATTATGAATATCAAAGACTATGCGGAATCTAGTCAATGATACAAAGAAGAATTTCAATGAAATAGTAATGAATAAGATCAATAACAAACAGTTTACCAAACTTTCAGCCTCAATATAATTCGAACACTCTTAATAGTGTTAGGGTTTACAAAACCTTAAAGCTAAACGATATCAAAAACAAAAGATTTCTAGATATCAAACTCTATGCCCTAGGACCTCCTTTTATACACCAAGGAGTCCTAACTGGCTTACAATATTTTCCTAAGTTATCATGATCTTCTAAACAAATAACTTATACGTATCTTTTACAAAAATATCTCATACATATCTCATAAGCAGTCTTTATCTTTTCTTCTGTCTTTATCCATCCCTTGACAGTAGAAACTCTTTCAGCAGTCTTAATCTTCAAGCAGTTGTAACTTTGTAACAACAACATTAACTTTGAACATCAGCAGTAGTAACTTATACACTAGCAGCATTAACTGTGTACAAGCAGTATTAACTACTTAGAATATTTTCTTCATTCTTCAGTAGCAATACTAACTTTACTATAGCAGTACTATCTTTAATCTAGTAATACTGACTTTACTCTAGCAATATTAATGTACACTACCAGTAGTAACTAGCAGTACTAACTACTTAGCATATTTTCATTAAGATTACAGAGCAGCACTAAGTTTTGCTTAGCAGCAGTAATTCTAACCTTAGCAGCAGTAACTTCAAGAACATCATGAAGTCTTTTAATCCCAACAATCCTCCCCTAAACTTGATATTTATCTTCAAAATCTCAAGTTTCTTCATTGAAAGCTTCATAATCACCAGGAGGATGCTTCTAAACACTTCATTGTTTCTTGAGCTGCTTTGTCATAAGCTTAAGAAGTTGATAACACATCTCATTCAGATGATCAGCTTGCAGTTTCCTATTCAGTATCTTTGTAATTGTTGCTGGTATAAGGGGATATCTCTTCTCAACCAACATAAAGATATGCATGTCTTGAAACCTCACAAAGTGTACTCCACAGGAATCAAATAATTTCCAAATCACCACTTTATTTCCTTGAAGATTCCTCCACACTGTATCTTCTATATTGTGTTCAAACATTGTTCTTAGATCACCCCATAATACTCTCTCATATCCTTCTTCAAGCCTTGTTAATCCATGCTTAGCTTTCACCAATTTCCACAGAGTTTCCAAATCATCCCTGTCAAAGTTTCAAAGCATTTGAATCATTGATGAGTACTTTTTGAACTTCCATCAGCTCTTATAATTTGATAGTAGCCAAGCTTTCCTTCTTTAATGATCTTCCAATCAACAATGCTTGGAGGTTTAGTAGCTAATGGTATAGCATCAACTGCTACTTCCTTTTCATCAGGAACAATTTCCATAAGCCTTTTCATCTCAGCTTCTTCTTGATCATCATCAATCTTTTGCTTCTTTGCCTTTTCTTGTTCTAGCTCATCACCTGCTCTTTTAGAACTGCTTTCCTGTGCCATCTTTGCTTCAGCTTTCTTTGTATCCTCCTTCTTTTTAGCACCTTTCACCAACTCTGTTCTGAAGTCAATAAAAGTATTTACCCTTTTCATCTCTTTGTCAAATAATTTCTGAATATCATCAAAGCTTTTGTTCTTCAACTGACTGTTCTTGTATCCAGCCATGTTTTTTAGATAGGTAGACATTGCACTTCTCTTTTGAGCTTTAGTTGGTGGTTTGTTCCTCTTTTCTTTTGCTCTCAACTCTGCAAAGTGTTTCTTTCTTGCATCTAAGGTTGTACAAACAGTTTAGATTTCTCTTCAATACTCAAACTCTCTTATTCTTCTGTTTTCAATTTAAGAGCCATTTGATAGTCTGCATCAATCATTGCTTGCACATTATCTCATTCTTCAGTCAAAGTAGCATTGGATTCAAATTTTTCCCTTGCTATCCTCTCCTCTTCATCAAACTCAGCTTGCAATCTAATAGCTTCTTGTTGATCAAAGCTGATTTGATCTTTCTTTTTCATCTTCAAAGGTTCTTCCACCATGATTCCTTTACCCTTATCTTGAACCTTAGCCTGTGAAGATTGTGAAGAAAAAACTATTAGTGTAGGTGTAGGTGCTTGCTCCTGATCATCAATGACAAGCCATTTAGTCTTGGGTCTTATGCTAGCAGCAGTTGTTGTAGCCTTGGGTTTTGCACTCTTCAACTCTGCCAGTGCTTAAGCAAAAGTAATGTTAACTTCAGATAAATCTTTGGCATCACTAACTGGAATTGTACTTGCAGTTGTAGCAGCATTAACCACAAGCTCTTTATTTTCTACAAACACCTCATCACCATCAAGATCATGCACTCCAAACATATCAGGATCATTATCAAAATGAGTATTATCCAAGGTGATGTCTTCATCAGCATCAATGTCATCAATCCTCCCATGTTTGGATGCATCCTCCTGATCACCCAAACTTTCTTCAGAGGATTCCACTCTCCTTGATCTACCAACCTTGTATAATCTTTTAAGCTTGTGAGTTCTTGACTTATTCCTTCTCTCTAGCTTCTTGACTCTTTGTTTCAAACTTGTAATTTCCTGTGCTTGAGCAGTCTTTGAAGTTTCCAAATCAAGAACCATCTTTTGTAAGTTGGTGCAAAGTTCCATCAATTCATTGAGTTTCAGACTATCCTCACCACTGAGCAGTGGATCATTGGAATGTGTAGGTACATTCTCCTTATTAGCTGCCTCCTCTGCTATAGGCTCTGTAGGACCACTGGATTGAGGTATCTTAGTGTCTTTTCTCTTTGGCTTCCTTGGTTTTTGTTTCTTCTAGGGTTGAGATGTTGATGGTTGAGTAATAATAAGTGTGTGATGCAGATCAGTAGGATTAGCTAAACCTTCACCTATTTCTTCCTGAGCTTGAACCATCATTGTTGGAAATAAAGGTGTTATATTTCCAGAGAATCCTTTTCCAACCATTTTCATGTTCCCAAAGACCTTCTTTGTGTGAGAGGGTGTGACATAAATGTCATCATGGGTAGACATATCACCAACTTGTTGATTCAAAAAACTTGTACAAACCTTGGATACATCCAGAATTTTACCATATTATCCACATTCTTTACCATATTATCAAAGATATACTTGGAAAAGTAAAACTTTTGGTTTGTGGCTAAGCATATTATTGCAGAGGCCATAATGCTACTAAATTTGTTCCATGCAGTAGTCTTAGCAATTAGGCATTACAGAATAGTATGAATCAAATACTTCCATTGAGGAGAAAAGAAAGCCTTGTAAAAAGTAAGCTTCTGAGAAAGTTTTTCATACCCCATTCTTGTCAGTTCTTCAAAAATAACAGCATTAGGTAGACAATAAATACCTTCATCATCTTCTAGGTGAAGATCTCTCCTAATTATGGATTCAGTGATGATCACCTTCTTCTTATCTACTAGGGCTTGTAACTGTTCTTCCCCATTTACAGTTTTTTCTTTAGCAGTGGCCCAGAATTGCTCAATGCACGAAGTATAGATTGTAGGATTGACCGTTAGTGCATATTTGATAGGGTTTGCATTCAGAAAGTCCACTATCTGCTCAAATCCTTCACATTCAGTAGGTTTCTCCAAAAACGCGACCGTGTTATGTGAATCAGCAAACTTGTGAGCATCCATTGATGTTAGGTTTTAATGATTAATGATGAAATTGAGTTAGGGTTTAGGATTAGAGAGTATATGATTGAACGAAATCTGTTAAATGAGTTATTGAAATACTTGATCAAAGTATTTATAAAAGTACCCTCAACAGCATTAACGTTCACCAGCAGTTGTATGTTTATGCCTAGCAGCATTAACTTTCAACTAGCAGTAGTAAGTAACCCATGAGTAGTAACTCAGCAGTAGTAAAGTATGCCTAACCGCATTAACTTTCACTAACAATAGTAAGTTTATGCCTAGCAGCATTAACTTTGAGTTACCAACATTAACTCTAATTCCATTCCAAACAGCTTTTGCATCATCAAATTAACATTTTGGCTCATAAAAACTCTCTATCTGTTTTTGATTTCTCGCAATTCTTTTTGCTTACAATTTTCTATGTCTGTTTTTGCTTTCTCTTAATTCTTTTTGCTCACAATTCTCTCTGTCTGTTTTTGCTTTCTCTCAATTCTTTTTGTTCACAATTCTCTCTGTCTGTTTTTATTTCACACATATCTCTTTCTATTTTTGGCTCACTATATCTCTCAATTTTTTTTCTCACTAAATCACCCTATCTGTTTTTATTTCACACATCTCTCTTTCTATTTTTCAGCTTACTATATCTCTCAATTCTTTTTCTCACCAAATCACTCTATCTATTTTTATTTTCACACATCTTTCTTTCTGTTTTTAAACTCACCATTTCTCTCAATTCTCACAGTATTAATTATTCCTAACAGTATTAAGTATAATTACACTTAACAACCAAAACATGAAGTTAAGAGTACTAACTCAAATTCCATCCTTAACAGCTTTTCCATTCCTTTCTAAACATCCTTTCCTTAATCAAGACTTCAAAGATTGAGCATGCCAATACTAGTTATCAGATATTGAAATCTACTTACATCAAACGCTTTTATAAGCAAATCTACAACATTCTTGTTAGTGTGAATCTTGATCATCTGAATAAGCTTCTTCTCATAGGAATCTCTGATAAAGTGATGCATAATCTCGATGTGCTTTGTCTTTGAGTAAAAAACAGGGTTCTTCACTATGCAGATAGTACTCTTATTATCAATATGAATCTTAGTCTGCATAAAGTTATATCCATAATTAAGCAATTGATTTTGAATCCAAAGCACTTGGCCACAACAACTTAAAGCAGCTACATACTCAGCCTTAGTTATGGAATTAGCAACCACAGTCTGCTTCTTGCATTGCCATGAAATCAACCTGCACCCTAGGAACTGACAACCTCCTATTGTGGATTTCCTATCTAAACTTGCTCATGCATAGTCACTGTCAATATATGCCACCAAATCAAAAGGTGAATCCTTAGGATACCAAAGGCCTAACTTAGGCTGACCTTTTAAGTATCTAAAGATCCTTTTCATAGCGTAAAGATGTGAAATTTTAAGATTGACTTAGAATCTTACACAAGCACATACTGCAAACATAATATCAGGCCTTGAAGAAGTTAGATACATCAATGATCCAATCATGGATCTAGACAAGTGTTCATCTACATCTTCTCTTTTTTTCATCCTTGAGCAAAGTCTTGTGGGTCTCTATAGGTGTTCTTGCTGTCTTCACATCAAAAAAATCAAACTTGTTCAAAATCTCATGCACATACTTGTCTTGACTAATGAAAATCCCATCTTCCTTCTGCTTCAGTTGCAAACCTAAAAAAATGTGAGTTCACCCATAGAACTCATCTAGAACTTCTTATGCATCATCTTCTCAAACTCAATGCATAATGATTTCTTTGTAGAGCCAAAAATGATATCATCTACATACACTTAAGAAAAGCACTCTTGACATCCATCTGGTACAAAACAAAGTCTTTAAATGAGGCATAGGCTAAGAATAGCCTAATTGCTTCAATTCTGGCAACAAGAGCAAAGACTTCATCATAATCAATCCCTTCTTCTTATGTGTACCCTTGAGTAACCAACCTTGCTTTGTTCTTTATCACAATGCCTCTTTCATCCTTCTTGTTCCTGAAGACCCATTTAGTGCCAATAGCCCTTTTGCCATTTGGTAAATCCACCAAGGTCCAAACCTTTTGTAATTTGAATTGTAGAAGCTCATCCTGCATAGCTTCTATCCAGCTTGGATCCTTTAATGCATGAATTACCTTTTTGGGTTCTTCTTGTGATAAAAAGCAAGCAAATAAGCAATTTTAAAAGTCTTTATGGTTTGTTCTTTGCTGAACAGAACTAAACAAACCATGTTTTTCCAAATTCTTTGTCATTCTTCTTGTTTGAGGTGTTGGATTCAAGTATCCAATAATTTGTTCAAGTGGGTGATCTTTGTGTATTCTTGTAGTTGGAATAGGACTGACAGGCATAAATGTATTCAAATTGTTCATGTCAGCCTCTGCACCAACATTTTCATAATCATCTGAGTACACAATATCTTTCAATTCAGGCATATTTGGATCATTTGGAAGTTCAATGCTTGTATTACTACTAACAGCATTAACTTCTATGCCAGCAGTATTAACAGTTGAACTAACAGTATTAACCTTATTAGTGTTGTTTCCATCACTAGCAGTATTAATATTGTTAGTGCTATCAACACTATTATTCTTATTACTTGGATCACCACCGTCTTTTCTTGGTTCTTCAATAACCTTCTTTCCATTATCTCCTGAAGGTTTGAATCCAGCATCAGGAGAACTCTTTGAATTTTGAGAGAGTAGTGGATCAGCAGGCCACAATGGTAGTAGAATGTAATCTTTGCCAGGTATTGTCTCCCTTCTAGCTTTACATGCATCATCACATGCTTTTGTACCTGCATTACCATTAGACTGATTTCCTGCAATAACTGGCTTATAATTCATTGACTTTGTTAGTGCATCAATATCAAAAAGCCAATTTGGTCTACTTCCTTTTGTGTTTTATCGTGTGTGCCCCCAATAGGCTCACACACCTCTAGTCGTGCATTGCTATCCAACTACCATTTAATCCAACAGGAATGTCTGTTTTCTTATGTGTTAACTTTTATTTATAGTAAAACCTATCATTTTCGCCTTATTTTCATTTTTTACAATGGATTCAGGTAATATAAGCTATGACACATTTTCTCATTTCTTATTCTTAACGCAGGAAAATCCTTAAAGGGGGAGCTGAGTATATTCCTTAAAACGGTCACTGTTTTAACCTCGTGTCTCCGTACGCCTCAAAAGGCAAAAAGTGCAGCTTCAGCGGATAATGCTTGGACTCCAGGGCGTGGTAGAAATCCTGATGTGTGCATATTGAAAGATCCGGTATTCCATCTTATAAGCTCTGCCTTTGTTTTTTCTTTCTGTCACCCGCAGCCTTTATTAGTACGGTTGCAACTGGTTTGGGTTGAATAATGATTTCTGTATGGATACTGATTTATGTATGATGTTTCTGTATGATATTTGGAATCATAGACTAGAATGGAAGTTCTGATTTGGAAGTTCTGTATGGCCCTAGTAGTATGAATATTGTGGTTGCAAAAGTATGTATGTACATTACTGACACAAACTCTGTGTAGACAAAGATCTAAACCTGTATAGACACATTATGTGTCAGGATAGGTGTGTCACCATAGACCTTTACCGTCAGAACTTCTGCTGACACTTATTAAATGTGAAGGAGAAGCTAATTTATCTTTCCTGACACTTTTTTATACTTTTACTGACACTTTTTGTCTGTCAGCAAATGTAGCATTTCTTGTAGTGTACCTAACATTGAAATTTTTTGTAAGTTGGTTACTTATACCCATTTATTATTTGTTTTTATTTGGACTTTGAGTAGTCAATTATTAAGGTAACAAAGTATTTTTTTTATCATCCCTGTTCTAATACGGAGTATATATTTTTTGCTAATTTAGTTAGGCTTCAAATTGTTGTGCTAATTTAGTTAGGCTCGCGCCGTAATACCAGCCAACACGGTTGAGTTTTTTTTGTGTGTGTGTGTGTTTTTTTTTTGTGTGTGAGTTTATGTTTTTGTGTTTTTTTATGGTGGGAAGAAGACGAAAAAAATATTTTTATTTTTTTAAAACCTTATTGTTATATAAGTTGACATTATTAGTCCCTCATAGTGTTTATTGTGTCTTTTTTATTCTATGTAAATGAAAGAATAAAAAATTTGGCTAACGGCACCACATTTCTAATGCTAAGGGATACGACACAAAATCTGGTGCCAAAGGATTTATGGTGCCATAGGGGTTTTTGCTGACGTGGCAGTACTTTTTGCCAACGGCACCATGATACCCAACTAGTAGGAAACTAGAAGAGGAGGTTGAATATTTTACTCGTTAATTTATCGTTTTAAAACTTTGCTTAGAAAATTGTTAGATTCGAGTTGTATGTCAATCAATCAACAATATGAATCACAACTAAAATATCTAATATAATGAACTAAGTAAACAATAACACTAAAGAGATAGAGAAAGAAACGATCAAACCAAGACACCAAGATTTATAGTGGTTCGGCAACGAAGCACCTCTTCGTTCCTACTCCACTCCCCGAGTACTCCACTCGAGATTTCACTATGTCAACAAGCTCCCTTTAGGCGGAGAAAACCGTTTACACGTCGCTTACTTTCTTTTCCGACACTAAGCTAGATGTCGAGTCCTAATCTTAGCTAGAACCAATCTAAGACTTCACAAAGTCTTTATACACTCACAAGATATATACCCTTGGATTGACACACAATCCAAATCACACCAATACACAATTTACACTATTGGATCTACACTCAATCCAATTTACACAACAACACAAAGTAAATGTAATGAAGATATGTGATCTTGAGGAGGAAGAAAGAGATCACTTGATAACAAATCGTATGTAGAAGAATACGATTGTTCTTCACTTGTACTTGATTAGAAGAAGAAGAGAGGAAGAAAGAATTAATCACTTGAAAACAAGATCAAGATATGTTAGTGATCAAGATATGTGTTTTAGATAGAAAGGAAGAAGAGAGAATAACATATCTTAAAAAATTCATGGCAAGAGGTTTCGTTTTTCAGATGGGGTGGCCCAGTATTTATAGGCACAAAAAAGAGTCGTTGTACTGACGGCGGTCCCGACGGTCCCTTATATATAAGGGGGCCGCCGTGGACTAAGCTCCCCTTTTTGTCTTTTTGTGGAGAAGGTGTTATCTGTTTTAGAACCTTCCATTTTGAGAGAAAAAATCTGATTTCAAATTAAATAATTTAATAAAACATTTCTTTTTAAAAAAAATATTTTTTGTTTATATTTTTGTAAAAATACTTTTATAAAAATGTAAGGTTTAGGAAATAAAAATTATTTTCTTAATCACTAATCATGTTTAATGATTTATTTATCCATACCTTAAGTGATTAATCTTATAAATGGAATTTTGCGATTAGTAATTTATAAACGTTTAATTTTATCGTAAAAGTTTTCACATTTTGTTATTATCAAAACATCGAGAGGTCGTAAAATATAAATAACGTTTTTAGACATTATTTGTATTAACAGTCTCTTTTTTTGTTGATGACAAAACATAAACTCATTTAGTATAAAATTGGAAGTTTATAAATTATTAATGAGTTAAATTCTATTTCTCTCCCTTTTTGTCAAATCCAAAAAAGGTTGATCGTCGGGTTGTAGTAGAGAGAAAGAAGTCGACGATTAAAGACTCCCCCTTGATGTATGATCCCTCTTGTTTGCGGCTCCAAGGGATCGATCTTACGATAGTTTATTTGCTACAAAACAAGGTTAAAAATACAAGTGCAAACCAACATAGCATGACAAATATCTTTCAAGTTAACACATTGTATGTAAATTAACAAAAGAAGAGTTTCATTCCATTAATAAGAAACTCATACATTAGCATAACCAACTAATACATTCATGCAAAATAAAACTAGAGCTAATACAAGATAAAGAGACATAATACTACATAAGTCTTAAATGATTCATGATGCATAGAGAATAACATTTTAAACAAAAATGTCTTTGGATTTTCCATTATTAAGCTATTTGAAAAAGGTCTATGGTGGAGGTGGAAAATGGGTTGTGAAGGCGGTGGTTAGAAGATACTCAAGATGAGCAAACATAATGTTCATTTCATCTCGAAGGTTTAAGTAGAGGTTACGGTTCTGGAAACAACAAATACAAGTTGATCCATGATAGTCATGATAGTTGTAGTAGAGTGGATACCCCATGATAGGAGGTTGAGGTGGTGGTGGTGATGGTGAAGGTGGACTTGAGAGATTTTCAAGAGGTGTGATTGGTGATAATGATAGAGTGATATACAAAGAAGTAAGGATTTGAAGTGGTTGAGGGTTTAAAGGACTAGGAGGGACATCCAATATGTTCTCAAGCAAAGGGTTCAAAGGTTGAGGAGAGGTTGGTTTATTTGAGGATAGAGGTGAAATTTGAAGTTTTGATTGAAAAGAAGAAGATGTATTATCTTGGCTTGAGGAGGTTAGATTTGTGGATGGAGTTTTGGATGGTGCATTTGGAGGAGGTAGAGATGAAGAACTGGTGGTAGGAGAAGGTGTAGTGGTGATTTCTTCATCAATAGAGATGTTGACAAATAGTTATCTTGGAGGGATTATGGTTAGTTTGATTTTCTTGGAAGGGTTTGAAGAAGAAGCATTTGTGGAATTCATGTTAGATTTTGGTTTAGGAAGATGAAGATGATAGGAATAAGAAGAGTTCATGATTTAAGGTGGAAGAAGTAGATTCAAGAGGTAAGGCATGGGGTTTGAAGTTTTAGATTCCAAAGAATGTTTATCATAAAGCAAAAATCAGCTAGGCCTAGATGGGATAGTGGTTAACTACATAGAAAATCAGGAGGTCACAGTGAAGAAATCCGTGACTTCTGACAACGGTCCCATAAATACCCGGCGGTCCAAAATATATTGAGGGGCCGCCTAGTATTTAAGGGGGCCAGTTTTTTGGAGTGAAGGAATTTTTCTAGTTTTTCTGTAAAACCTATATGAAAACATTTTCTTATTTTTGCAGTCAATTCTATTTTATCATGAATCATCTAAGCCATAACAAATAAACATGTAGGACTAAGCATTCTAAATTCAATTCAAGAAAACATACAAATTGACAAGTTCATAAGCATGCATAATATATTAAACATAACCAAAGTGTATTAGGGTGCATGCAAGCATAGGTTTAGGATGATAAAATCAAATAATCATCCAAGGCAAGTGATGTTGCCTGTACTAAGTTTCTAGCATATGGCATAAGATCAAATATCTAAGCATAGTAGATTATTAAATAGTATAGATAATAATGTCTTAAAGCAATTTTCCTCATTGCTCACTTCTTCATGTTTCTCCACAACCTTCTAAAACTTTTTCCGATTGACCTTACTTTGCCACGATGCTCATCTCGTAATTGTACTTGACGGTTGAGGATTTTGGTTTGGCGGGTGTAAAAGGGTTCCATGTTTTGGTCGACATTAGATGGGTTTTGAAAAACTTAAGGAAGTTGATTGGTTAAGGAATTTACATAACGAATGGGGGAAGGAGTGCTTGCACGCGAGGTTCCTTCATCATTCCCATCGTCATCATCATCGTTGAGATGAGATGAGGATGGTTGATCGAAGGCGGAAGATAAAGAAGTGGAATGACTACCTCTTCTCGTGCCCCGATCCCTTCTTGGTTTTCGCTCTAGTTGAGCGGCAAGAGGATTTATGACACGATCATACAAGACATAAGACTCATTTTGCAATTTCGGATTTTCACCAATGATGAAATTAAGCAAGCGGGTTAATAGCATACCATACGGTAGAATCAACCTAGCTTCCTTAGTAACCCACTCTATTCGTTTTGCCATGAAATAGGCAAGATTGAATCTTTCAGAGTTTGCAACGCAATAAAGCATATAACAAACACATGCGGGAACGTGGTCCTAATTAGCCCCCAAACAGAAAATATTTTCCCAAATTATTTCTTCCAAAGGCTTCAGGGTTGGCTCAATTTCACGAGTTAGAACTTGATATTCAAGAACATCAATCTCTTCCTCATGACGGATGCGACAGACTTGACCATCTCGATCAATTCGAATAGACAAAATGATGTCCTCAATGGAAGGAAGGTTGGTTTGATATGGACCATCCGAAGGGATACCATATGCCAACTCATCAAGTCTCCATCTATCGGTAAAGACACACACACCTTCACAAGGTACATCAAGAATTAGAGCAAATTCTTCAAGAGAGTAAGAAAAGAATTGATTTTGAATAACAAACTCGATAAACATTTGACCTTCGTCAGAATAACTAACTCGATATTCACTATAAAACTCGAGAATGAAGCGAGGACAAATTTGTTCACTTATTTCAAGGAGACACTCGAACTCGACAAAATGAAACAAAGACCGAACATAGTTTAGATCCGCAAAGTTGTCAAAAACCACCCGACCCTCATGAATGTAACGGCTTTCTAGGTCTCTTAGTTTTTCTTTTATAGGTGTACGGTATTCATGTGACATCATTGGTATGTAGTCTCTTGTATTTTTATGATCTTCGGATGACTTACGAGGCATGATTTACTAAAACAAAGTGAAATCACATTTTATTACCGTTTCACATATAATATTTCATGAGCAATGTTTCTAGTGTGTACCTAAATGTAACAAATGTGGAGTAACGATTAACTCGACCTAAATATAGCATCCTAAGAGTTAACCCAAATGCTCCTTAATTTGATATTTCTCATCCAAACAAGTCAAAAAATACATATGAATTATGTATCTCGAAATTTGTTCATGAGATCATTATGCATGTGTTTGAAAATGTTTTTGGATTGGATTAACAATGCATAACACAATATTATATGTTCTAACGTGGTGATTGAAAAATAAAATTAGGGTTTTTGGTTCAAAATCAATTTTTCAACAAATTCACTAATGTATGCAAATCATATGTCTACGGGAAGCATATTAGTTTCATTGCATCATAGTTACTCTAATTTACAAGTGAAAGAAAAATCAAAAACCCCATTTGAATTTGGTGTTTCATCATGAACCCTAGACTCAAATTAAAGAAAAATAAGAAAAAAATGAATTGATTCAATTGATGTCTTTGTGATATTAGGATTGATTATTAGTGTTGATTTGATCTCCAATTGATGTTTTAATGGTTGATTTTGAGTTTTGGTGGGTTTTGAGTCGTGTTCGTCAATGGCAGCAGGTAAGGGGGTGTTTGTTTTTCTATTTTGAAATTTTTTTGTTTAAGTGTCCCATTTTATGATTTGCTGGTAGCAGTCCCATATTTACCGGCAGTCCCAAATATATTGGGAGGCCGCCTATATAGGGGCCGCCCTTAGTCAAGGGTTTTTGACAAAAAATTTACGAAGATGAGTGACATTTTAAACATTTCGCGAATTAAATATGCTTAAAGTACTTTGGATGAAGTATTTAAGTTGTCACGACACGAAATGGAACACGGACTAGAATTGAGACAGAAGAAAGAGAAGCGAAAATAAGATGATTTACTGAATGTGTTCCATCATTCCTAAACAAGACGGTAGATACGTATACCGAATTACGTTTAAGGGGGTTTTGTAAGAAGTTGGCGGATGTTGTGACGGACGACACTTTTTCGATTGAGATATGTCCTTTCTGGACATTATCACGAAGAAAGTGGTGGCGTATTTCGGATGTGTTTGGTACGAGAATGTTGCACCGGGTTTTTGCTAAGGTCAATCGCGCCTTTGTTGTCGCACATGATGGGAACGTCGTCGAGTCGTACGTCGTAGTCGATAAGAGCTTGTTTCATCCATAGTGCTTGTTGACATGCCTTTCCGGCGCTTATGTATTCGGCTTCGGTAGTGGATATAGCAAGAGCGGTTTGTTTCTTCGAGAACCAAGATGTCAAACAACAACATCCCGAGATTGTTACAAATACTGCTAGTGCTCTTTCGGTCCACATAATCTCCCGCATGATCAGAGTCGGCATATACTACGGTTTCTATGCCGGTCCCTTAGGGATACTGGCAATCATAAGTGTGGTAGTGCTTTAATGTAGGAAGATACACTTTTAACAGATTCAAAGATGAGAGGGTTTGGGACCTCTTGGAAGCGGACAGAGCAGACACTAAACATGATATCAGGCCTACTTGTCATTAGGTATAATAAACTACCTATCATGCCTCGATACTTGGTACTATCTACCAACTTACACTCTTCATCTTTCGTGAGTTTAGTATCGGAGGACATGGGGTTTCATTTGGTTTAGACTCTTCTAGACTAAATTCGTAAGGCATTTCTTTAAATTATACTTAGAGTTGATTAGAAAAATACCATCTTTATTTGTTTTATTTGTAATCCAAGGAAGAGTTAAGTTCACCCATCAATGCTCAATCTCGAACTCGTAATGCAGATTTATGGCATATTCATCAACATGTATTGGACAGTACGAATCCGATATATAATGTCATCGACATATATTGAACAATGTTGTGTTTGAATTTTCTTTCTTAGTATAAAGGTGTCATATACCCTATTTACCATTTTTACTATTCTTGTTTTTATGGAATAGGCTTTTTTTTTATCTATCAATACCAAGCTTTGGGTTGCTTGTTTAAGTCCTATATAAAGCTTTCTTTAATTTATAAAACGTGGATACGGTTTTTTGGAAATCGATTGAATCTGGAGGTTGTGCCACGTATACCTCCTCATTGATAAAATATTCAGGAATTGCACTTTTTACATCCATTGGATAGTTTAAAGTCTAAGCGCACATGTTAAGTAATAATATTATAATTGGATAAGTCTATGCAAACGGGGGCATATGTTTATCATTATCTATGCCCTCTTGTGGTTGTAGCCTTGAGCAACTAACCTAGCCTTATTTCGAGAAACAATACCATTCTCGTCTAACTTATTTCTAAATACCCATTTAGTTCCTATGATTGTCATATTCCAAGGTTGAGGAAGTAACTCCCAAACGTCGTTAGACTAGTAATTAATTTAATTCTTCTTGCATGGCGACTATCCAACTTTCATCTCCTATTGCTTATTTTCACATTCTTAGGTTCTATAGTTGATATAAAATAAAAGAAGTTACTTTGCTTTTTGGCTTGTGATCTAATGGTTCTTTGGTTAAGGTTTCCTATGACATTTTCTAATGGGTGGTTCCTAGATTCCTTAATGTTGACTATTTCATCAATCTCTAAAGTTTCATCCACAATGTTATTTTCTAGGTTTTTCTTTTCGGTAACCTTAATTGCTTCTTCTTCATCTAAGTCATCATCCACCAAGGGTGATGTCTTAAAGGGTGGAGGAGTTTCATCCAATGTCATGTTGAGTGATTCTTTAACTTTCCTAGTGTGTTTGTTTATGATGATGTAGGCTTTACTATTTTGAGAATAACCTAAGAAGACACCTTCGTATGACTTTGGGTCAAACTTGGTAAGGTAGTCTTGTGTGTTTAAAATGAAGAACTTGCTTCCAAACACTCTAAAATAATCTAAACGTAGGTTTTCTACCTCTTAAGAGTTCATAAGGTGTTTTTCCTAGAATGGCTCTAATGAGAATTCGGTTGAGAATGTATGTTGAAGTATCTACGGCGTTACACCAAAACTTTTGTGGTAACGATTGCTCATTCAACATAGTCCTACTCATCTATTAAAGTGTCCTATTTTCCTTTCGACCACGTCGTTGATTGAGGAGTGCGTGGAGCTGAGAAGTTATGTGTAATACCGTTGGTATTACAAAACTCTCCAAATAGTACCTCATTATCAAATTCTCTACCGTGGTCGGTCCTTAAGAAATCTAGTCCAAGTATACCTAGAGTAGTCATCTACTATGACTAGGGTGTAACGATTTCCTTCTTAACTCGTTAGGCGATGGATCGATGTGATCAATATGGAGAAGAAAAAAAAAAATACTTCTATGATTGTCGTTGAGACTACATCTTAGCTTTGTGAATAGCATGAGCTTGTGTTTTCCATTTTGCAAGCATCCAAAAAATGTGGATCAACTTAAGCTTAGGTAAGTTCTAACAAATTCATTAGTGGCCAACAATTGAATGAAAAAACACATATTTGAGTGTCTAATCTCATATGCACAACAAAGGTGGAATTTGCATCAGTCGTATTAGGACAATTTGATCTTTTGCTTTTTTCCTTATTTCATCACATATAAGTCTTTTCTTCCTAATACATGTACCTATGATTTACCGGTCCTTAGTGATTTCACTATCAGGTTCAGAGAAAGTTACTCTACACTATTGCACCATATTGTCCTATAACTTAGCAAATTTAATTTTATGTTAATCAAATGTTCTACCTTATATATTTGATAGAGTCATTAGAAATCGAACTTTTCCAATTGATGTTACACGAAGAATTACTACCAAAAATGACGTTACCTCCATTGTATGCCTTGTAAGTGGAGAAGAGCTTTCGGTTGCCCGTCATATGTTTAGAGCATCCGATATCCTTGATCCATTCGTCGGGCTCAAGGTCGGCTCCAAGGAATATTAATTGATATAATCAATAACTCAAATATTTGGTCCCCAATATCTCATGGGTCCAAAGTTGTTAGTGCCAAACATCCCTTGCATTTGATGCAATTGGTTAGGATGTGAGGATGGAATACACATTTCCCATGGCATGTAACTTTGACGTGGAAAGTTGTTCCAACTTACGGGAAAGCCACGAGGTTGGTTTTGTTGACCAACGTGTCTTTTTTGTTGCGGTGTTTTAGGACGAGAATAATTATTATTGACTCTTCTAGGAAGTGGAGTTTTTTATCTAAAATTAGGTTTAGAAAATCTAACTCATGGTTTTGACAATGGCTTATAAAATTGTTTAATTTCATTGTCACTAGCAACGAGTATTTGCCTGTTTTACATTATGTGTTCTGGGTCTAGACCAAAATGGATTTTTTAAAAGGATAGGTTTTTCTCAGATCCAGACGTTGCTAGTGGCGGTCCCATATTTATTTTGGGAGCCGCCTAGTCATTTAGGGAGGCCGCCCATATTTATGGGACCTCCATCAGAATACGCCTTTTTCTGAGCTTTCACAAATTTTAGTTTCTTAGTCTCGACTAGATGATGCTTCAAATGAAGAAACCTTAACCTAATTTATCACCGGAGGGTTTTTGATTACTTAAAATTTTATTTAAGCAATGTGTACTCTTTTCAAATTTTGTTTAATCTAGTTGTTCATCTTTGAGTTTTCATTCTCAATTTTAAGTACATGACACTTTGCACAATCGAGATCAACTCCCTTGTTTTTCTCGAGTCGTGAAAATTTATCTTTTAATTCTCTAAGCTTATTTTCTAGACTATTTCTAGTAGCTTTTAACTTTTTGTTTTTAGTGATTATCTTTAGACTCATTTTGCATAACTTATCATATTCGTTGTCTAAAGCTATATCATCAATTGATGAGTTTTCATCACTAAAGTAAGATGATTCGGAACATACCTCACTTGATGCGTGAGCTACAAGGGCACGTTTCATCTTGACAAATTTCATTCTTTCTTCACTGATATGCTCCAGATCTCAGACTAAGCTCTTTGGTTCTTATCTTTCGGTGGTTTTGGACATTCTCCAATAAGATGATTTGGGTCGCCACATCTAAAGCATTTTCTATCACCTTTACCGTTCTTGTCATCACGACTTCTTTGGAACGCCTTTTTGTCGTTCTGAGGTTGTCTCACGAATCTACCTCTTCTTTTAAAAAACTTCTTGAAGTCTCTTACCGCCATGGCGTACTCTTCGTCTTCACTACCAGAATTCAAACACTCTTCATCACTAGATTCTTTCTTAGCCTTTAAAGCAATAGATTTTCTTTCAACTTTTGCTTTGACTATTTCAGAATCTTTCTGGATGATCATTTCGTAAACTTTGAGGTTCCTGATTAATTCATCAAGAGATAGTGACGTTAAGTCTTTCGACTCTTCGATCGCCGTGACCTTTGATCTCCATTTAGGATGTAGAGCTCTAAGAAACTTCCTTATGTAGTTCTTACTAGAATAACCTTCATCAAGAGCTTTAAGACTAGTAATAATAATATTAAATCTAGCAAAAGCACTATCTATAGATTCGTCTTCGAAAATGACGAATTGTTCATATTGTTAAACCAAAAGGTCGATCTTATTATCTTTGACTTGGCTATTACCTTGATGGGTGATTAACAAAGTTTTCCAAATTTCTTTTGCCGTGTTACACATGAAAATTCTTTCATATTCTTTTCTTGGCAAAGCATTGTAAATAACCATTTTTGCTTCATTATTTTTCGCAAGTCTCTTTTTGAGATCATCGGTTTGTTTTTCAAAAGGGATAACCTCATCTAATTTGGTTTTTGGATTTTGTACAATAGGTTGAAAATCACCATTAGTAATACATGCAATGATCTAGTTATTTGATTTAACATATGTCTCGAATCTATTTTTCCAATAATTAAAACTATCGCTTTCAAAGAGTGGTGGTCTTTGCATAGATTTTTCTTCTAGTATTTGTCATAATCCATAGATCGTTCCAAGCTTTAAAATACAATATATTTAAAATTTCTTGGTGACTTGTACTGATACCAATTGTGGAAACTAGAAGGGGGGGGGGTTGAATAGTTTACACGTTTGTTTTACGTTTCAAAAGTTTACTTTCAAAAATCTATAGATTCGAGTTATATGTTCAATCAAATCACAATATGAACAAGCAATAACTATCTAAACTAAAACACGATAACAACAATAATAATGTAAAGAGATAAGGAAAGAAACAACCAAACCAAGACACCAAGATTTTATAGTGGTTCGGCTACGAAGCACCTCTTCGCCCCAATACTCCAATCGCCGAGTATAGACTCGAGATTTCACTATGTCAACAAGCTCCCTTTAGGCGAAGAAAACCATTTACACGTCGCTTACGTTATTTTACGACACTGAGCATATAGTGTCGAGTCATAATCTTAGCTTGAACTATCTTAACACTTCACAAGATATACACACTCAAAGATCTACACTATCGGATCTACACAATATCCGAATCACACAAATATACAAGATAAATACAATAGAGTTTTGGTACATAAAATAAAGGATGATAGATCACTATTTAACACTTCGTTTCTTAAAGAATACGAGTGTTCTTCTCTTGCACTTGAATGAGAGGGAAAAGATGAGAAGAAGAGATTAGATCACTTGAAACAAGATCTAAGTATGTTAGTGATCAAGAGTTTATTTGAGAGAAAGAAGGTTTAGAGAGAAAAAAAAGACTAAAAAATTTCGTGCAAAGAGGAATGTTTTTCTGCTGGGAATGGAGCAGTATTTATAGGCATGGAATCCCAACGGCTCTCTTGGGGCGGTCCCGGAGGTCATTTTATATATAAGGGGGCCGCCAGGCCTATAAGGGGGGCGCCGCCTAGACTCCGCTCCCTTTTTTGTCTTTTTTGTGGGGAATGTTGTATCTAGTGTAGAAGCTTCCGTTTTGGGGGGAAATTTTGAATTTCAAATTTTAAGTTTTTAATAAAACTTTTTATTTTAATTAGAAAATATTTTGTAAAAGTATTTTTGAGAAAATACTTTTGTTGAATTAAAAGTAAGGATTAAGAGAAAAATATTTTCTTGATCACTAATCATGCTTAATTATTTTGTTTGTCCATTCATTAAGTGATCCTAATTTTAGAAATGTAAATTTTAATTTAATAATTTGAAACGTTTATTTTTATTGTAAACGTTTTTACATTTTGTTATTATCAAAACGTTAAGAGGTCGTAAATATAAATAACGTTTTAGGCATTATTTGTATTAACAGAATGCTTTGAAGAGAAGAAAACTAACAAACTTGAAAAAATAAATCCTAAACACACCACTTCATTTTTCTAAATAATGAAAACCATAAAAAAATGGTTTTGCACCAGACCCATGATGACATCAAATATCGTCACTTTTATAGCATCATTTATACCATGTAAATCACCTATTTTGTATAATTATTGCGAGAATTGGTACTTAATCATTTATATATTTGAGATTTGCAGTAATTATGGAGTACTTTATGAAGATTAGCTAAAAAGCACGCATCATGGAGCTTAAACGGAGAAAACTAAATAATATTGTTCTGACATTCTATACGCCGTATCCGTCAAGGAAGATACGGCGTATCTATGCATGCACTTCACAAGAAACCACAAAGAATTGAAGAGTTATACGCCGTATCCTATATTGCGTAATTAAAGATTCTGGAAGATATTGAACGTTGTCCCTACTATAAGAAAACTCCTAATACGCCGTATTGACCTCGACCAATACGGCGTATTGATGAAATTCCAGACACTATAAATAGAAGACCTAAAAACTGAGTTTTGGGTGTGATTGATCATATTTACGGATACCATTACCACAAAGATCAATTTTCAGAGGACCAAGAGGAGCAAAGAAGTCTCGCAACGCGCTTAATTCAATAGGAAACCACCTTGTTATTCTCTGTTCTACTTAATATTCGTTCAATTTTGCGTTGAATTTGTTTAACTCGGTTAGGTTACCTTGGTTGTTCATTATTATGCTTGTATACATTACAATGGTTATGGGCTAACCCTTGGGTATTAGCCATGATTATAATAATATAACGTTTGGTTTGTTTATATCGATTGTTTAATTTATCATTGATTGTTGATTATGTTTATTAATTCATACTTGTCTATGTGCTTAAGTATGCGACCTATCATTCAACTAGGTCTAGTGATACCGACTAAGTTAGCTAGATACCGGAATGGTCTCCATATTGCAATTTATATATCTAGAATCATAAGATCACAAATATTAACCTATCTTTACCATTGGTTTAGTGAACAAGTTGGACTAGCAGATGAACTGGGATCAACAAATAACGTTCTGATTCCCTTGGTAAAGACTCAGACAGTGGACTACTAGAATATAAAGAGTCGTTAAGCAGTAAGTGGGTAAAGTCCCGATGGGCTAGGGTTTAATAAGATCACCATTATTAATCTCCTAAGATAGATTATAATCAGCAAAGAAATACTTTATGCGGATGCGTTTAATTGTGACAGAATTCGACGTGTCTAGGTTTTAGGAAGAAGTACCACCTAAATCTAGGAAAGATATAACCCTCGAGATAAGTCATTCATTGTACTAAATAAAGAAACCAACATTCTATTTGATTAATCATGGTTAATACAGTTTCCTTAAAATTGGCTTGACCGCTCTTCTATCTTTTGATTATTGTCTTGCGTGTGTTTTGGTAGCAGAAGTAGATTTAAGTCACCACCAAACCTGTGCCAGTCTCTCAGACTAAAAACCCCCTTATCCGTTAGAATTAGGTTTAGCATAGGTTTAATTTAGAATTAACATAGATTAGAAATAACATAGATAAACTAAAATACTGATAGAACTAAGAATTAACGCTCTCGCTCTTAGTGATCAACACCCTACTTACAAACAAAGCTACATCTGATCGGATACACTACGTGTTAGTGTTGTTTTTAGGTATAGTTGGCAAAATATAAATGTAAAACTTGATAAATAAAATACATACACTCAACGACACATCAAGTTTTTGGCGCCGCTGCCGGAGAGTAAAGTTGTTTAATTTTTATTTTTTATTAGTATTTTGGTTTTAACCTAGATCAACGTAATTTAGATCAGTGTAAAATCTATATTTTAAATTATTTTAGTTTTTGTTTGTTTGTGTGTTTGTTTTTTCTATTTATTGTACTGGTCGAACAGCTAAAAAATAAAATCACGGCGCGTATTCCAAGTTAAATACGGCGTTAGATCTCCATTATAATAAAACTTATTCTGTTCAACAGATCTATACGACGTATTTAAATCCATTAAATATAGCGTATTGATCACCTGATACAGTAGCAGACTCTAATTTTCATATTCTGTTTTCGTACTTAGTTTTCTGTATTTTCTTTTCTCGAGCATACCCTACTGATTGTTTATCCTCTGTTTTAGGTAGTGCATGACAAGGAGTTTTTACAAGGATCTCGTCTAACCTTTCGAAAACCTTGAACGAGTGTTCCGATCATCAAGGAAGCTCTCCAAGACACGGAGTCTTGACTATTTAAATTCACCGAAATTCAACTTTATTTCTGATCTCGAAGATCAGTTTGAAAAAGAGGAAGCATATACAATGAGGGAACCAACTATGGAGAAATACATGACTAAGACCCGAGATGGCTATGGGTCGGGAATTGCTAGGCCTAAGATCGATGAAAAGGCCCAATTTGAGCTAAAGGGTCAATTTCTCAAAGAACTGCGTGACAACACTTTCAACGGTTCAGATCATGAAGGTGCGAACGAACATATTGAGAAAGTTCTTGAGATTGTTGATCTATTCCATATCCCTAACATAACTCAAGATCAGGTCATGCTTTGAGCTTTCCTTATGTCACTTACTGGAGCCGCGGGTCGTTGGCTAAGGAATGAACCATCTGGTTCAATTATTACTTGGGAAGCCCTGAAGAAGAAATTTTTGAGCAAATATTGTCCATCTGCCCGAACTGCCAAAAAAATGGAGGAGATCAATAACTTTTAACAAGAACCTGATGAAACTCTTTACCAAGCTTGGGAAAGATTCAAAGAACTTTTGATGAGATGTCCTTAACACTAATTAACAGATATGCTGGAGGTAATCTTATTTTATAAGGGATTCGAGATGCCTACTAGACAAATTCTTGATTCCAAGGGTGCCATACCAACTATGACAGCTGTCGATGCAAAGGTAGCCATCCAAGAGATGGCCGAACATTCTCAAAAATGGCATGATGGAATGTCTACTAGGACTAGAAGTACTGAAACTTCTGATGGACCGGCTGCCATTCAAGACCAGCTCAATAACCTTGGAAGGGAAATTAAGAAGGTAAATAAAAAAGTATATGTTGTTCAAGTGGGATGCGCTTTTATTAATCAACGGGGGCATCGATCAAAACTTGGAGATTTCAAAATCGGGCTGCTGAGAGCTCAAGGTACTACAAGAAGGGGATTTGGAGTTTACATGGTTCACAAATAAAACCCGAGGATATGTCAGTCGATCTCGACTACTGTTGATGCTGATTTGAACCCGATACGCCGTATTGGACTCAACGGATACGCCGTATTGGACCTATAGGACAGTAAGCTGATTTTCATCTCGACTCAAACGACTATTTCTTTTCCAAGTCGTTTATATGATTATCACCGTGATAAAGAGAAGGGGTCATATGGACTGAAAGATTTGGATGCTTGTTCAATTGGGACTACACTTCGCAACGATGCCCTACCTCCACAAATGAATATCTATATAAGACCGAGGAACTTTATTTTCCCTTCGTTATATTAATACATCGTTTGTTCTTGAAAAAAGCCCTTGTTGATTAGGAGCCTATCGTACCACTTGTTACTGCACTTTCCTCGACACATAGACCACCCCCCTAACGCAGAATAGTCAGACCCCGCAGCCGCACGAAATGTGTGCTTGCATCGACTACGTAGTCGTATATCCTTTCATGCCGTACTGTCCACCATTTGTGGACCCGCGATCCAAGCAAAATCTGTAGCTATCTAGTCTATCCTTCAAGGTGCACATACCGTGCAAATCAGCTAATACAAAATACTAAAAATTGCACTTATCTAAGACCGCGGATCCGTCGGCGCTAAGTTCGCGAGACTTGAGAACACTGTCTCGCCTGAATCGCCACACGTAATTCTAGAGCATGCACCGCTAGGTTGAGTCACTCAAGCGGAACAGTGATCTCGAAAGAACCACATTTTGGTCATACACCGCCACCGACGATAAGATTGATGTGTTGAAAAGAACAGATTATTTTGAGGGTAGGGGAATGAGTAACCCATGACTTCTTAGTACTTAGTGCTTAATCACTTCCACTCTTACTAGTAGTGCTCTAATACAATCGAGGGCTATACACGAGGTTAGTTTACAGAGAATGATGGAACTTCCTGTCTGTGACCCTCCCCATCTCCCTCCCCCCCATGGAACTAGGCCACAAATGGGCCCGGATCACGCATTGATTAGCTAAATAGATCAGTTAGATCCCACCCAATGCTATATGGAGTATATATTCAAATTTCTACGTTCTAAATAAGCCATTAGTACTTATAAGAAATCAAGTTGATGATTTGAAGCCCACCATTATGGAAGGTGAGGTTGTTGATGAACCCATGATTGATGTAGTCAAAACTAGGAATGATAATAATATGGTTAACAAAATTAATGGATACCGTAGTTATTGTGACTTTTATAGGAAGATCCATATCGATTGTGCTTACAACTTATAGTTTTTGTGCATGATAGGTTTTGAGCATGTGAATGCTAATTTTTTCCCAATTTTGTCTACTAATGTGATGTATAAGAAGTTCTGTAATTCGATAATAAAAGACAAGGTTGAATACAATAGGAAAAATGTATTAGGAACCTTTGTGAATGCACCTATTTTTGTTGGAAACTTTTCTGTTATAACTGATTTTACAGTTGTGGAAAATATGGATGCTTACCATGATGAAGGAATAGGAGAAGTTATTGTTGGAGAACCATTTTGCAAAGCTTCGTATGTGGAAGCAAGAAGATTTGATGGAATGATTACCATTTTTAATGGTAACGATTGGTAATGTCACACCCCGGACAATGGCGGAAAAACTCAGGAATGCCAACATAATGATCAATCACTAACACAAGATACAAAATAAAGAAAACTACATTGCATAAACTCCAAGTGCTATGAAGACCACCAACCTTGAACAAACTCAAGTGATGTCCCAAATCGCAACTAAAATCCAAAATCTCTTACAATTATTCATATGCCTACACAAGGGACCATAATCCAAACTTAATCCAAAACATCCAAATACTAAAATCAAACAACAAGCATGCAAGACTTCAAACGAAATTCCACACGGGATACTTCTAAGTCTGCTACCAAACACCAAACTACTCTTCATTCACTTACTGAAAATGATACTCGAAAACGTCAACAATAATGTTGGTGAGCTCGTAGGTTTGACCTTAAACCCAAAAGTTGTGCCAATATTTTAACAGTGAACAATAGTGCTATATGACAGTGAATATATGCATACAACCTTAGCATCACCGCTAATCAATAACCATATGCACTTACGCACCTAAAGGGCCTACCAGCTGGAGCACTAATATTAGGGCAGGACCTCACTAAAACTTGGGTAGGCTACCATCCACGCTCTAATAATCACACATAATATGGGTAGGCGTACCCATCCGATCCAATAATCTCATAAATACTGGGTAGGCGTACCCATACCGATTAATATATCTCACAAATACTGGGTAGGGTACCCATCCCTAAATGTTCCAATAATCTCATCAAATATTTTGTAGCGTACCTATTGATCCAATTATTCATGCATTCTACATAGTATTCAACATAGCAGTCATAAGCACATAATTGTCCTAAAAACCAAAACCACATTTCGTACAAATCAATTCAAAACCATTTCAAACTACATGTGAGTTTCATTTTCCCCCAATCGGAAAATAGTAAAAAGTGGGGCTAACGAGATACTTCACATCAAGCAAGTCTTTTGCAACCCTATATCAATCACAAAGCAATTGCAAGACGTCGAACAGACATTAATCCTGTTTAATGTCAAATTTAATCATCCAAATTCCAAAAACAATTCTTCACGTTTGATGCATAGAGGCTAGATGCGTTGTACAATTACCCTTAACAGTTTAGTTGTGTGATGGTTGACGATTTAACTTACACAATTCTATTCATCTCATTCTCGATAATCATATTATACTATTTAGGAGTAAATAGATAAGTATATAATAAATATTTTTATATTTTATTAATTAAAAATATATCTCGCATAGTCCAATTCGGGTAACCTTAGACACTTCAAAATAATCATTATACGGTTGAAAATGAAACGTTTACTCATAATAAACACATTAGAGAAGTTTCGAGAAAAATTATATTTTTCGTCTTTTAGTGAATTTATTAAATAATAAAATATATAAAATATTTTATTATTTAAAAATCAAAAATCATGTTTTTTTAAAAATTTATTAAGTATACACTTTTTACGAAATTTTGACATGACAACGTAGTTTACTCACGTTTTCCAAGGTTTCAAACCTTATTTTCATTAATTTTTCACAATTCGATACCTTTTCGACAATTCCAAATCTAACTCTTTAACTACATTCCACACTTTTTATCCAAAGTCATTCAACAGCACTTCGTAAATATATTTCCACTTTCAAAAGTCCATCAAAATTCTCATAACTACTAAATATCGCTTTTTGGGCCTCAAGGCCCAACAAGGGTTCATTAGGACATTTATAAGCTAAGCATTAATTCTAATCCAAACCAAGTCTGTTTACATATATAGTATATTCTTATATGTAAAATAATTCGACTCTACAATAAGCCTATCCCATTAAGCCGACGACTCAAAATTGACTTATTGGGCGTGAGGTCCATTAACTTCAAAATACTATTTACGCTTGAAATAAGTAATAGGCTACGTATAGTATTTGGTTATCTACCCATAAGCCTTAAAAATAGTTCACAACATACGCCATAACACAAAAATAATCAAAATCACTTTCCTAGTGATTTTGGGAAGTGGTTCGTGGCTTATAACCCAAAATAAGCCAAGAAATATGTTAGCCTCAAATATTGAGTCGAACAAGGAAGTTCGTTCATTAAGAATATTAGGTCTCGGTCAATTTAATTAAGTAACGTTGTAATAGGCTAGATCGGGTAAACGGGCTCGGTTTAAAAATAAGCTAATTCGGTCAAGTGTTTCGGCGGAAAGCAACAAGTTTTCCGAGCCCAGGCCCGTAAAAATACCATAGGCTTGAAGCTCATGGTTTAAAAACTATAAATACCCCTCTAAGGTGGAGAGGGTGTTGGTCAGTTGTTTTTACAATTTAGAAACATCATACATCTATTTTCTCATGTTTCTTTTCTAAAATTTCTTTCATATTTCTTCTTATCTATTTTTCTTGTGTTCATAATGAAGTGAAGTGATTATTGGGTTACCGACATTTGGTATCACTCGCCACGGGTGGGTTTAGTAGTTTAGTTGTGGTGGTGATTATTAAAGCTTATTGGTTCGGATTCGTGAGCTTATTTTTTTTCTTTATATTCGGCTTGTTTTTTTTTATTTTTTTTTTTCAAAACGTTTCATGTTGTTTCACAAGAACCAATAACTAGCAACTTTTGCAAGATTGGGTTCGTGAGCTATTGGGCTGAAACAGTTATTTCAAGTTTTTGTTAGATAGTTTTTTCTTGTTTTACTGTTCGTGAGATATTAGGCTATCAAACAAGTTTTTTATTATCAAAGTTTTCCTTTATATAGTTTTTTGAGTAAATTGCAAAAATGGTCCTGGTGGTTTGGCCAAATTGCAGATTTAATCCGTCGAATTTCAAAATTACAAAATAGTTCGTATTTTGAAGGTTTGGTTTCTTTTGGTACTTGTCGATCTAAAATGACTAAAATTACCCCTCTTAACAGGACGATTTTTGTAAAAGAACAGCAAGGTTTTTTTAGTCATTTTAGGTCGACCAAGGACCAAAAGTGAAACCAAACATTCAAAATACGGATTGTTTTTGTAATTTCGAAATTCGACGGACCAAATCTGCAATTTAGTCAAACCACAAGGACCATTTTTGCAATTTACTCTAGTTTTTTAGTGTCTCTTGTGACTTTGTTAGTTTACTCTTGCAAAGCTTGACATGGTTGTCTATAGACTTTGACGTTTCATTCACTGATTTGATAAGTATTTTTTTCTCTCCATTCTCCTTATTATCAAACTGTTTAGCTTCGTGTGAGTCTCACTTTTTGTAGGTAATTTTTGTTCAAAAACGAAGCTTATTTCAAGTTTTTTTTAGCTTTTTGGTGTGCTTATTTTCTGGGTTAACAAAGCTTATTTTGGTTAGCTTATTTTATATGGTACACGGTTTGATAACAAAAAGAGAGACCAAGATCCACACTTTCAGGAAACAAGGACGAGTAGTTTTTGTTGTTTCGGTAGAAGACAAAAGCAAGGACCACAAAGGACGACAGTACACCCGAAAACTCCTTCTGTCAACGAATCGAAGTCTCTTAGTTACACGAATTAGCTACTTGATTTTGCACACGATGAGCAATTCACCTTTGTCTCCGAATCTGAAATTTGGAAAGCATCACGAATTCGCAACTCACAAGAAGGACACGAATTAGCAACATTATATAGCATCCGAATTCGCAGCTCCTTTAACATCCAAATTCGCAGTCTACTTTCTTCTCCGAATTCGCAGTTTAAGTTAAATTAAGGTTTTTTGAGTTTCGTGTCGGTAATCTACGAGACTTAAGACATACACCGTTGTGATCGTGACTCTGTTTCGATTAACGTGGTATATTTATTTTACACCAACGATCAACGTACCATTCCGCGAGCTAAAAAGTATAAAACGTTTTTTTTTCTATTTTGAAATCGAAGAAGAAAGGAATGTTTTAATTATTATACTAAAATTCAGAATTGACAAGTTTGGTCCTTGTACTTCAAACCCAATTCAAACTTTGTCCTGTGTTTGATTTTTAACCCTCTTTGTTAAAACAAAGTTACACCGTAAGTCCTTAATAGTTATATTTCATCCGTTAGCCACCTTAAATTCAACGTTTGCTCACCGTTTGTCCTCATAAGCTCATTAATCGTTACAAAAGCTCACGTACTTCAATTTCAACAACGATTTCACCAACAACAATTCATATTCATTCACGGTTTTCTCTTGATTTAGTAAAATCCCGTAAAAGTCGATTCTTTTTACGGTTTAAGTCATAGATTTGTAAAATCCCGTGAGCATTAATTGATTTCAATCCACAACAACAATCACTTTACCAACTTAAGATCCTAAAATTTTTTACTTCATAATTTACCTAATCATTGACATGCAAATCCAAATACACAACTTCCCACAAACCGACAGTCAAATGCATAACAACATCATGGCAGCTGGATCAAGGGATCGTCCACCAATGCTTGCAATTGGAAGATATGCATAATGGCGCTCACGTTTCTTAAGATACATTGATAACAGAAATATATGTGATGCATTAGGAAATGCATTCTCGAAGGTCCTTACATTCCTTCTACTATCGTAATTCAAGTTATGCCAACAACAGAAAATTCTCTAGCAGTTCCTGAACACACAACAGTTAAGACAATCCTGAATATATCTCCTGCAAACAAAGCTCATTTTGAATCAGAAAAGGAAGCGATTCATATGATATTGACTGGAATTGGAGATGAAATAATTACTCACGGATGATGCATGCATAAGGCTCATGAAATGTGGGAATATATTTAAAGTTACACAGGTGAATCCTCAAACATTCAAGATGTCAAGACATACATATTTTGGGAGTTTGAGTAAATTCACCTCTATGATGGAGAATCAAAGAGTCATCCTACTCCCGTTTTACAGCTGATGAATGAAATGATACATAAATCAATTTGACAGTTGATAAAGCAGTAAATGGCTGATTTCTTCACAACTACACAGATATGGTCAAGGTTTGTAACAATTGCCAAGCAACAACACAAGCTGGATGAAGTTTCATATTACAAATTCTTTGACATTCTGAAGCAATATCAAAAGGAAGTTAATGAAATCCGTGTGAAAGAATAGCCCCCAAGAATGCTAACCCTTTAGCATTGTTGCTACTGCCTCAAACCACATCAAGATCTATATTACCAATCATCAAGTCTCACAAATAATATGCCACTCAACATTCAAAGCTTTCTTCCAAACAGATTCTCATGAATCCAAGACCAAAGGCAAAGAGATAGCCAAACCAATCACACCTCCATCTGAGTCACCTTCTGATGAAGACAGTGATCCTAAACAAGCTCAGAAGGATAAGGAAATGCAAAAAAAATTGGCTCTCATTGCAAAGTACTTCAAGAAACTCTACAAACCTCGAAACAACAACTAAGAACTTCTCAAACACCAAAAACAAAGATTGGATATACTCTAAGATACAAGAATGGACAATCAGGAATGGAAGTTTAGGGATCAAAGGACAATGATGTTGTGAGGTAGGGCGAACACTGGAGAGTGGTCAAGTAGTGTAGCAGTCTGGGATACAGTGTTTTTACAAGGAATTTGGTCATTTGCTAAGGAATGTAGGAAGCCAAAACGGGTTAAAAAACTCTATCATTCAATAGGGAAAAGTTGTTGCTGTGTAAACTGCTGAGAAAGGTGTTCTACTTCAAGCAGAGGGGGGGGGGGGGGGGGCAAAATTGATGCCTAGCAGACACAGATGAAGAGATGATGAAACAAGAGTTGGAAGCACATACAGTACTTTGGCAAAGATCCAGAGGTCCTAATGCAGACTCCAGCAATGATTCTGTAGCCATTAGAACATGTACTATACGATACTAGATATAATGCTGTTTCTATGAAATACAACATTATGAGCAATATGAATCCATTAGTAAACATGTGTAGTAGTAACGGTTGATAGTAATGGTCATTCTGTCCCCCCCCCCCCCCCCATGATTCACTGGATATGTGTTCTAATGATATTCGAATGACAAATGTTGTAGAATGTGATGATGAGCTTCGTTGCGCTTGCTATTTTAAGTGCAAATTTTAAAACTTGATGTGATGAAAATAAAAAGGTCAAATGCAATTAAAGAAAGGCAAAAACTTATTTGACGCAAGAATTGATGGGGTGCAAAACTCCACTTTGCAGAGAATAGTCGAACCTAGGGGAGTCTAATAGTATTTGGGTTAGTTGTTTAGTTGCACTTCAAATAAACAGAATGAGTTTGAGAGGTACTAGGCCTTTAATGACGTACAATTGTTTATGGACAAACTTGAACGTAAGTTTAAATGAAATCTCGGACTATTGGCTCAAAGGAATGTCATAAAAAGGTTTACAACTTTATAAGCTACGAAGTTTAGTTGTACAAGAGTAACACGATGAGTTAAGTCAATCAGGGAGGTGTTTAACTAAGTCAACATTACGAAGGTCATTGGTACAAATGAGAAAACATAGGTCTAACGGATTTGAAGCTTAAGGAAGAAAAAGATATTGACAAAATGATTTCAATGGAAAACCAATTAAAGTTTTTGAAGGAAATTGTTTACAAAAGAAGTCATATCATCCAACACCCATTCTATGTTAGCACCCATACATGCCTACATTTAATGGAGGACCTACCTTTGCTTTCTAATCTAAGTATCTCAAAAAGGTCAATATTGAGAAAAACCTGTTTGTTGAGATCCCACATGGACAATCTGATCCTGCAAACCAGGACTCAACCAGATAGGGAAGAGATTTTGACTCTTGAAGACGGAGAGTCGATCAAAATTGATAAAGATTAGTGAAACCATATGATACAACTAAGTTAAAATAATCTTTTATGAATTTTTATACCCTAGACCGGAATATCAATTTCAGTTGGGCACATGAAATGAAATAAGGAGAAAATGTGGAGAAAATTCTTTTTGAAAATGAAACCAAATATTTTCAAAAAATAGCTTTCTTACCTGTGTCAAAATCAATAAGCAAAAGTAGACAAGCGTATAATGTCATGACGCTATAACATAAATATCTTAGAGGATAATTGTGATCAAGCTTGGTTGAAACATTCTAATATCATTTTCGTGCCAATGATAAAAGTATGGAAATCCTGATTAAGACACGTTTGATGCCTCTTGCCTTTAAGACTCAGAATGATAGTTTCGCATTTGTTCATGAACTTAAGAAAGAAATGCATGCTGATTTAAAGTACGTTGAATCCCTTGAAAATGTAATTGACGAACTTGAATCTAATAAGGTAGAATTTTTAAACATGTATGATAAGCTCTTGCAAGAATGTGTGTCTAATGATGTTATGTGTTCTTATTTACATTCGTTATCTGATTTAGATGCGCATACTGAATTGCAATGCTTATATCTTCATAAAGTCAAGGAATGTGAATGTCTTGCATAAAAGCTTTCGAAACAAACTGAATTTGTTAGTAAAGAGGTTTATACTAAGCTTTTACGAAGTTTTGCTAAATTAGAAAAACACTCGATTTCTCTTGAACTCACTTTACAACAATGTCACGAACAAATGAAAAATGACACAGTTTGCAAAGAAAAAGCGTCAAACGTATTTCTAAAAGAACGTGAACAATATTTTGAAATACAAGATTGAAAGCTCAATTGCAAAGACAAGAAATTGCTATTTAAGTGAGTTAAAGAATACTCATTGAGAAATGCTAAGGAAAGTTTTGTGGTCAAACTAAGTTGATTAAACATCTGTTGTTCGACAACAAATGCTCAATGGGTTCCAAAACATTAGTTTTCGGCAAACGACTCCTTTTTCAGTCTATCTTGAGAGGAAAGTTTTCACTAAACAAAGTCGGTTCCAAAACTAATGGGTCATAGGGTTTATCAAAAACAGTAACTACACGGATTTTGCCTCAAACAGCAAGGTAAGTTGTAAGATACACAAATGTGATTAAACCAGACATGTATCAAATTGATACTAGGACAACACAAACTAGAGCACCACAGTTGCCTCAGACTTCTAGGAATACTAATCCTCGCGTGTCTACCTCTACAGGAGTAATTCACAAAACTAATGTTAGCAGACCACAGCTTAGGAGCACTCAAATGAAAGATAAGGTCGTGCAATAATAGTGTCTAGTGAAGGTTATGATAGGTAGTTGAAGACCACATAGGATTCTAGTATTTAATAAAACATAAGTCTGTAACTGCGAGCATGACTGTTTAAAATCACAGAAACTTTGAATGTTAATGTTGTTTGTGTTACTTGTGGACAAATGGTGTTTATTTAGAATATGATGCTTGGCTTTCTAAATATTTCAAAGGACGATGATGTAGAACTAGAAGCCTAAAGTAGTGCATATTAGTATAGAAAAACACAAAAGTCAGCGAACAAAATCTGTTGGCTACACCCATATAGAAAACAGTTGCATCAGAATCCACTGCTCTAGAAATCTAAGAGTTACTATAGGATGTTGTATGAGAAAACTAGTAAGGCATGGAAATATTGGATAGAACAACAATGCCCATCGGGATATAAATAGGTTCCTAAGACAAAAACAAAATGGGTACCTAAAGTTAGGAATGAGAATGTGCAAAGAGAGGTTAGTTTTTGCTATCGTTAATGCATCTAGGATAACTAATGGTCTTGAACTCACAAATACTTTGGGAATCATTTGTCAAATATTCCATCGTCGTCTATTTCTTGCGATTGTTCAACTCATCTATTCAATGTTGAATCTGGACTGCACAAAGCACATGACGGGCAATCTAAAGCAGTGTGGCATTTTTGTTGAAAATATTTCTAGGTACCGTCATTTTGGCAATGATTCAATTTGCTTAATTCTTGGTTATAGAGATTTAGGTCAAGGGAATTATCACGTTAACATGGTTTATTACGTCAAAGGTCTCAATTACAATCTTTTCTCGGTTAGTCAATTTTGTGATGCGGATTTGGAGGTTGCTTTCTGGAAATCTACGTGTTTTGTCAGAGATCTTCAGGGTAACGATTTACTCACCGGTAATTGTGGATCTGATCTCTATACAATTTCTCTTCAAGAAAAAACTTCATCAACTCTAATCTGTCTCATGGCTAAGCCTCACCACACTCAAAGCATGGTATCTGGCATCGAAGACTTTTCATCTTAACTTCGACTACATCAACTTGCTTTCAAATAATGATGTCATGATTGGTTTACCTAAGTTGAAATATGTTAAGGATCAACTATGCTCTTTTTGTGAAGTGAGTAAAGCAAAAAGAAGTTCATTCAAGACAAAGACTATTCAAAGTTCAAAAAGGAACGGTAAATTTGCGTCATTTCGACTTGTGTGGTCCAATGCGGGATGACTAGCATAAGATGGAAGAAATATATTTGGTAATTGTAGACGATATCAAGTATACTTGGGACTAATCTTTCTACGTTCCAAGGATGAATCACCAGAAGTTTTAAAAGATCTTTTCACGATGATCCAAATGAATCTTCAAAAACTTAGTAATTTATGTTCGAAAAATGAAAGGAGGCATGTGTTCTTAAACAGACATTAATGCATTTTAAGAAGAAGGAATTAAGCATCAAACTTCCACTCCATGAACACCTGAACAGAACGGCGTTGTCGAAGACAAACCGTAACTATGATGAGGCTGATCGAACGATGCTTTTAGCTTCTAAACTTCCTTTGTTCTTTTGGGTTGAAGCAATTGCAACCGCATGCTTTACTCAAAACAGATCTATAATCATCCTGACACATGAGAAAATAGCATATCACATCATCAATGACAGAAAACCTTCAATTAAACACCTTCACATCTTTGGTTGCACTTGTTACCTAACCAGAGATGGTGAAAATTTAGATAAGATGAAAGAAAAAGGGGATACGTGCATTTTGGTGGGATACTCCACTCAGTCGAAGGGATATCGTGTTTACAACAAGAGAACAAGATTAATAGTTGAATCCATACATCTCCGATTTGATGAGATCAAAGAGATGTCAGAGACGTCCGTTGCTAATGACACTTCAAGCCTCGTTCCCCAACGACAAAAGGTGTTAGATTATGACAACTCTGGCCCCGTCCCCCAACTACAAAATGTTTCTCCTTCAGCTGATATAACAGTTCCGTCACAACAAGAGTTGGATCTTCTTTTCGGTCCTTTGTATGATGAATTTTTCAATGCAGGTACTTCAAGTGTCAACAAGTCTTCTTCTCCCACCGACAATTCTAAACAACAAGACACACCACCTACAACGAATATTCAATCTTCAACAGAACCACTCACAACCTCCAACAAATGTTAATGCTAGGAAAACAACGGGACAATCAAGCAATAAGATACACAATTTTCAACAAGTTTGAATTTATCAACTCTTTCTGTACACGGTACGTGAAATTCGATGAGTCTTCCTCACGAACGAACACTCTTACAATATATCTCAAATATGTCAACACCGTTTCTTTACCCTCCCGATTCTAAGTGTATCACCCCACATCCCTACTCAAGCAGATCGATGAACTACTTCGACAACCTCGAGACAACAACCCATATCCCCCATACTCCCCACCAACACTAAACAGCAACACACCCTCCCGCCCCCCACATCTCCGCACCTCAAACCCCACCCCAAGTTCGTCTTTAGAAATAGAGAAACTCCACATCTAAGCTAAGGCAAAACACAGAGGATGACAACTTGCTCCCATTACAGTTTCCTGAAATGTGTATGTTCAGAGTCACAGTGAGTAATGCTGACAACCCTCAAAAACCATAAGGAAGCATTGGTTGATTCTGTTAATGGATAGATTGGCAATGCAGAGGGAAGAGATTCATCAGTTTGACAGACTCTATGTTTATCTTCTGGGAACTCGTTTGACCAAACCCTATTGGTCTAAGACGTAATTCAAGCTAAAGTGGTTATGGAAGTAAAAAAAAGGAATGATAGACCAAACTGTAATTCGCGATAAGGCAAAACGACGTGTAGCTAAACCTAAGGGTTTATGCTTAGGGATGAGGGTATTAACTGCGAGAAGGAAAATTCATTGGCTCCAGTTGCTCGCTTGGAAGCTGTTTGGATTTTCATCGCATATGCTGCACACAAGTCTTTTCCAATTTATCACATGGACGTTAAAACGGCATTTCTTAATTGTCCATTAAAGGAGGAGGTTTATGTTGCACAACCAGATGGGTTCGTTGGATCATGTTCATCAAAGAGGAATGTTTACCTTTATAAGGAAAGCTCTATATGGATTGAATAAGGCTTAACATGACGATGGTATGATGAACTCTCAAATTTCTTGATGTCAAAAGGCTTTACTAAAGGTACACGTGAGACCTATACTCTATTCACGATAAGTACAGGGAGAGGACATTTCTACATGGTGCAAATTTTACATTGTGACATTATTTTTTGGGTCTTACAATACCCAAAATTTTCTAAACGATTTGAAAAATTAATGCACAGTAGATTTGAGATGTCCTTAATAGGGGAAATGAAATTCTTTTTAGGACTTCAGATCCACCAATCCCTGAGAGGTATCTTTATCAATCAGGCCAAGTACACTTTAGAGATTCTTAAAAAACATGGTATGGAAAAATGTGATTGCATTGGTACACCAATGACCACCAAACCTGAATTAGATGCAAACTTGAGTGGAAAACTCAAGACCAAACTGACTACCACCGTAAATTTGGGTCACTCATGTATCTGACATCTAGTAAACCAGATATAGTGCGCAGTCATGTTATTGTGCAAGATATCAAGCAAGACCCATCAAAAAAACTCAAAGTAGGTTAAAAAGGATCTTTCGCTCCTTAAAGGCTGATGGTACCATTAACATGAGGACTCTTGGTAATCTGAAGGTTTCTGGCTTTGAACTCACAGCTTAATTTAGATGCCGACCATTGCCGGTATGCATTGATACTCGCAAAAATACCGTTGTATTATGGACTTCAGTCGCCATTCGCAATTCATGCAACCCCGTACAGCATCCGTACCAAGCATATCCATACTCGGTATCATTTCATCAAGGAACATGTTAAAAAACGGGTTTATAAGTGAAATGTATCTTTGCAAGAACAGAATACCAATTAGCTGATATGTTTAACAAAGCCTTACTCGAAGATAGGTTTCAGTATCTTGTGAGACGAATTGGTATGAGATGTTTGACTCCAGCAGAACTAGAGGTTCTGGAAAATGAACCTGCTTGATATATTCTTCAAACATCGATTTGTAAATATTTTTGAAAAAAAGAAAAAATACAAAAATATAAAACATATAAAAACAAATACAAAAATATAAAATTTCAAAAAAAATACAAATCAAAAATTTGAAATGTTTAACATAAAGAATCTTCGATATGTCTTTTGGAATCGATAACTTTTTACGTACCCCTTGATATGATGAATTAACATCGACACGGGCGTGTAATGAAGTTTTTCGACAGGGAGTTTCATATGCTTTCAATAAAACATGTCATTTCTATTTTTCTCTATGACTTGTAATGCCTCTCAGATTGCAACTCGGACCCAAGACAAAGGAAAGTGTACGCATAAGTGCACTTATCATTAGCATTAGAAGAGAAGTCTTTACATGTTGTTTTTCAAAATGTGTGAACACCAATTTTCAGAATTATATCAAGACAATGCAAAATCTTCAAAAATTGTGTTTACTTGTGTTCAACACTCTAATCTTATATTGTTTTACAAGACAATTATTTACAATTGGTGTCATTTTAAATGAGTAATGTTTGAGGGGGAGTTTTTTGAAAAACAATGTTTTAATGATTGTTGGATACATATCATGACAATTCTTATGTATTCAACACATTATAAAAGATATTAATAACATCAGGAATAATAATGTCTACTCAATAGATTGATTGTTATAAGACGATTAGGTGGTTGAGCACAATTTTTCAAGAATTCTTTAATGAAAATTCATAATCTTTCAAAATTATGTGCTCAACAATGCTAACTCTCAATTTTATATTCATTTTATAACTTGGTATTTGTTTTTGGTGTCAAACATATGTAAAATGGAGGGGGAGCAAGTTAGTGTTCCAATTAATTCATGCTAATATGTTTTCCCCGTGGAATTTTCAAGTCAAATTTTAATCACATGGTATTTCAAACACTAAGTGATTTAGTATTTAAAATAAGGGGAGAAATGTAATTAAAATGTGATCTTGAAAATAATAAATGATCTTATCGACTTAAAGTGCTTGATACTCTTCGGAAAATGTTTTATAGTTCGATCTCATACCCAACAACATCATAATTCACGAAGATTCTAAAGTCATAAGGTGGTTAGGTTAGGTATTAGTCTTATGATCCAACCAGAACTGGAGGGATCTACCCAAGGACACTCCATAGTTAGAAATAGCAGTCCTTAGGTATGATTGGAGATGAATGAGTTTAAGGGAATAATGCCGACTAAGATTGAGCTAACACTGGAACTAGGGGTGAACACGGTCCAAGGACCGGACCGGACCTACCTTGGACCGAGACCGAAACTAGCCAAAACGGAGGACCGAGGACCGGACCGAAATGGTACGGTCCGGTCCGGTCCGGGTCGGTCTTCCGTCCGGTCCAGTCCTACACGACATTATCATTAGGTTTTTGGTCGAACCGGACCGGACCGACCGGACCGAGGACCGAATTGGTCCAAAACACCGGACCGCGGACCGGTCTTCCGGTCTTGGTTCGGTCCGGTCTTCCGGTCTGGTCCGGTCGGTCTTCCGGTCCGGTCCAGTCGACGGTCCGGTATGCTCAACCCTTATCTGGAAACAATACACCAACGGTGTTAGTATGTGATCTTTGGTAATACATTGAAGGCGTTAAAGAATGTAAAAGAAATGTCATGGATTAAGGGTGTAAAGAAAGTAGCCTCCTACACCTTAGGCTGAAACTGGTGTCTAATAAATAATCTATCGGTTTTCACCATAGATGAATTCTGTTATTGAAGAGACTTCGTTGGACCAGTGATGCATTGCTCAACCCTTCCAGCAATTCGGGTTTCTCTCAAAAGAACTTGTTATTTGTCAGGAGATACACAGGGCTTTCTATGACTTTCTCAATCCGAGTTAGTTAATTGGAAATAGGTGGCAATTGCTCCAGCCTCCGATTACTAAAAACAAAACGCACTAACGAAATTAAGAGCCAGATGATCAATAAAATAAATATCGCATTTGGTAACATTTCCATTACAAACACTTGTTGAAAACTCAATAGTTCACAAGCTGTTAACAGAGTCTATGCCATTATCCTTTTGTTGATTTTGCCCAAAAACATCCGAATGTGATACTAATGTATTTCACAAATGAAGATGGAAATCCTGCTTGAGCCAACTCATAATAGATCTTGGTAGGTGACTGCGCTGTTTCTATATGAATCAAATTGTGTCAACATGGAAAGAACGATGGTGCTTCTATGTGAATCAAACTTGTTTTCCAGTTATTGAACTGACGGCTTAATAAAAAGATAGTAACTATTGTTCACTCTTACGTGTTGTCTGCTTTGAGACGTTTTCGGTAATGAGAACTAGCAAGCATGGTAATTTTGATACTTCTGTGTTAGAGATCCTACGTCTGTGAGATGGAAACCTGTATTGGAGACTTTTGATATCTACCTGATCACAGGTTATAATATTTATACTATAAAAAAGTCTAGGAACCAGAGGTTAATCTAACAATTCCGGTTGAATGAATGACCAAAGCAATTATTCGTCCACACGCTTTATTGTTAACTGTTTTATTTAAGGATTCATATAAGTTGAAGATGGAGAATGCCTCATTCCAGATGAAAGTCGGGATTCTTACCACATGCTCTGCTTCATCTACAAAAGACCATATATAAGCATCGAGATTCACAGAATCAAGAAAGCGCAAGAATTAAAAGACAAAGACTTCCTACAAACTATGATATTCCAGATCTTCTTCAAGATATCAAGTATTATAAGGAGATTATTAGCAAGCTTTCAAAATGATGCAAAGTATGAGCATGTTGGTCAAGATACAAGATCACAAGGAGGAAAAGATGAACAAGACTGAAGTAAGATTTAAAAGATCTCATGACATAAGATGAGTTTGAAAGGACAATGACAAAGGCTCAAGATCAAAGATCACAAAGCGTGAAGGAACAAGCCTACAACGAAGACAGAGACCAAGATCACAGGAGCTAAACGACAAAAGCAATCTCATTGATCTCACGAAGGAGTGTCACAATGAACTTACTTTAGGGGAGATTGTTAGCCTCAAATATTGAGTCGAACAAGGAAGTTCGTTCATTAAGAATATTAGGTCTCGGTCAATTTAATTAAGTAACATTGTAATAGGCTAGATCGAGTAAACGGGCTCGTTAATGTAAGCTAATCGGTCACGTGTATTGGGCGAAAGCCCAAGTAATCCCGATCCCGGCCCGTAGAAATACCATAGGCATGAAAGCCTCATGGTTTAACTATAAATACCCCTCTCCAAGGATGGAGAGGGTGTTGGTTCATTTATTTTTCACACATTAGAAATCAACCATCTATTTTCTCTCTACTTTCTCTCTCTTGTTTCTCTCTCTAAAATTCTTTCATATTTCTTCTTATCTATTTTTCTTGTGTTCATCATGAAGTGAAGTAATTATTGGGTTATCGATAAAATAGATTAAAAATAAGCCCGAATAAGCCATACAAGCTACTATAAAAAATAAGCATTCTAGTTCTTATATTATTAATCATCTCGACCACAATTATCAAAATACAAAAACCCTCTTTTCCTTGTTAATTTCACAGAACAAACACCCCTTTTTTATCTGTTTAGTTTCCAAAAATCTATTTCCAACGATCAAAATTGTAACTAACATTATATGCATCAAAAAATAAACCCAAGAGGATAAACAACATTTTATATTGATAACTTTATAAGAAAATCTTCAAATTTGTAGATTTTGACACGAACCGGACTACCCAAACGTTATTTAAATGAATAACCACACACTAGAACCAACCCCAAATATTTATGTCTTTATGTTTTCTTGATCAAACTTTAAAAATTTATGTGTTTGTGTTGTTGTAGGTGCGGACGAACACACACACACACACACACACACACACTTAGGTGTGTGTTTTTTTTGAAAATGAAATGATAAGGATTTTGGGGGGAGAAAAATACTATTATGCGGTACAACTTTAGACAAAGGAGCTAAAATTAAGCCTCCTTGTCTCTCTTTCTTGCTATGATCGGCCATGGGATCCAAGAGAGTCCAAGCCTTTCTTTTCGTGTCGGGATCACTTAAATACTCGTAAAACTCAACCGTAAAATTTACCCCAAAGTTAATTAGCATTTTTTTTCACTTTAAAAATACTTTTCCATTTACCTAGAGTATTCACATGACATATTTTCACTTTAAACCCTTTCAAAACTCACTTGGACATTAACGGACGTGTCAGACTCGTTTTTCGACATTTCTCAAAATTCACGGGTCGGACCACCCGGAATACGAATAAACATTATTACTTCAAAGGGGTTGATTAATCGCATTAAACCTGAAATCGATCACATATTCATAAATCACTCACCGGTAATCACGAATACAAAATCTGCAATAAAATTGACAAAACGTCAAAATAAGTCAAAGGACTTATAATGGAAATATTTAGAAAACGCAAAAAGGGCAAAGGTTACATTCTACCCCCTTAAAAGAATTTTGTCCTCGAAATTCAACTACTAACATCGCTAAACAAATGCGGGTATTTCAATTTCATATGATCTTCACGATCCCACGTGAATTCAAGGCCACGTTTTGAATTCCATCGAACCTTGACGATGACAATCCTACTACGCTTCAACTTCTTAAACTCTCTTTCCAGAAAAATTTACACAGGCTACTTCCAATCAAAATTTAACTTAGCATTCAAAACTCGAATATCATACCAAAAGGTACTTTCAGTGTTGGGTAAGCAAAACCTTCTTTAAGGTTCGGGGGGAATGTGGAAGGGTCATGAATGCCAGTCAATCCTAGCAAGCTAATTCTAACCGATAGGCCACATGCCTACTTTCTCACAATCTCAAATGGTCAACAAACCAAGTGTAAATTCTTTCTTTCCAAAGCGTATAACACCTTTCCAAGGCGACACTTTGAGCAAGACATAGTCATTACATAATTCTAGAGGCTTCATCCTCTTATCAGTATAAATTCTTATGACGATCATGACGCCAGCTTAAGTCTATCTTTAATCTACGAGATCTTCTCAGTAGTCTCTTGCACTAACTCAGGTCCTATCAACTGACTGATAATCCTTTAACTATATATATATATATATATATATATATATATATATATATATATATATATATATATATTTATATATACTATACTATATTTATATTATAAAAGTTTTATATAATACTTGCTTAATACATATATATAATATATAACAAAAAAATCAAATAATGAGAGAGAGTAAGTATTCCGTAAGGCTTCTAGAAGATTACTTTTATCCAAAGTAAAATCCAAAACCTTCCCGGGTCGTTTCCCGACGAGACGTGAATTAAGAATCGAGGTTAAGTTCGTGATGCGTGTTCTGATTTATATCAAATTGTACATTTGGGATTCTATTTCTACAAATAATATGCAAAAACAAATAACCACAAGTAAACAATTAAAGCAATTAAAGATCGAACCTAAAAACGTTAACGGGAATAAAAAACGCGACTCTAAAACCTAAATTATCAAATTTAAACCCTACAAAAGAAAATTTAATTTTTAAAACACCTAAATGATAAAAGAAAATTTTAAAAAAAAAGAATTATATTTTTTTGACTTTTATATTTTTTATTATGAATTAAAAACGGATTTAATCAAAAAAATGCATTAAAAATATTAAACTAACTTGGAAAATTCTAAAAAATTCACAAAAATTACTTTGAACTATTTTAAACCTAAAAAAAATAAAATGGTTCAAACAACTTATTGAAATAAGCTGTAAATAGGTAAAAGAGGTTGTTAGCGTATATGGGTAAAAACCCCTTAAATACCAACTGCCCCAAGAGTCTAACGAAAATGACCCAAGGGTGCAGTTGGTAGTGAGTGGTGGTGTTAAGGTGTTGGTGTGTGAAGGGGAGGTCACATGTTCGACCTCTGTGACCTCTTTTTTTTATAAAACATATTGTTTTGCAAAATTTCTTTTTGAAAAAGCTAGATTAAGCTAAACCAAGCAACTTTAATAAAAAAAACTTTTTTGAAAAACCTTACAAATAAGCTAGAAAAAGATGATTCAAAGAGACAGTTAGCTTAAAAGCTAACTTGACCATTTAACTAAAACTTGTTTAGTATTTTTGACTTAATAAGCTAAAGTGAACTGAAATAAAACTTAAAACAAATATACTCCTAAACCTAATAAGAACTAATGAGTGAAAACAAACACACTAAATAAGCTAAAAATAAGCATAAGAAAAAGTGACATATTTGGCTCTTTAAAACTTGACATTTAACCTAACTGCTTGGACTTAAAAAGCAATTATAAGCTATCCTAAAGACAAATGAGCTAAAAACAGATTTTAACTTATACCTATAAAGCACTAAGGAACAAAAATAAGCAAACCTAATAAGCTAGAAAATCACTAAAATCTTAAAGACAAAGGACACTTAAACAGATTTATAAAGACTAAGGACATATTTTAAGCTAACTTTTAAGATTCAATAAGCTAAATAAAAAGCTAAAATTAAAAAGGATGTAATTAATTGACTCTAATAAGCATATAAGAAACAAAATTAAGCTAACTAGTTAGGCTGAAAATCAAACAGATGCATTTAGACAGCAGCCATAAAAAAAACTAAAAGGACTCAATGCAAAGTTTTAAGCTAGAGATTTGAACAATTAAGCACTCAGATAAAGCTATTAACCAAAAACAGATGAATTCCTATACCTAAAGGACTTAAATAGGCTGGACATAAGCTAATAAGCCTAAGAAATAAGCTAGAAAAGCACTTATAAAATGACAGATTACTTGGTAGTTTTTTTGCTTTTTGAAATCAAAAGACACTTAAGCTATTTGCATGACTATAATAAGCTATCTAAATGATGACTAAAACCCAAAATAAGCTCAAACAGATTGAGCTTATAAACCAATGAGCTTATGCAATGAATTTTTGATCCTAAAACATAACTACTACTAACCTAAAATTTCTATTTAAAAAATTGACTTGACATTTTGAGAGAATTTTACACTAAAACTTATGACATCAGTGCACACTCAAACTATATATAATCTGAGCATTATGAATCAAAAACAAGCACTAAGTCCACTCTAAAAGGCTACTAATAAGAACCTAAGCAAATAAGCTGTGTGTCAATCCCCATATGACCACAGATTCAAACCTTTGATAGATAACACCTTAGACTTGATTAGTAAACTTTAAAAACTTAAACAAACTAACTTTTAAACTTAATTTGAGCTCATCAAAATAGACTAAAAGGTCAATAACACTCAAGCAGTATTAACATGAATTAATACTGCTTGTGCCAAACACCCCTTAAGAAATTTGAAAACCATTTTAAGCTTAATACAAACTTAGAAAACTTATGAAAACTAAAAACAGATTAAGCATAAAGCAAAATAAGGACAAATAAGCAATTTTCAACCACTAATAAGCACTAAACAATAAGCAATACAATATAAGAATTTTTAAGCTACCAAGACAGTTTTACTCAAAACCTAAGTAAAAGACTTTTAATCAATAAGCAAGCTTAAATAAGCAATGAACAACATAAATAAGCAATAATAAGCAGTATTAAGAAGTAAATAAGCACTAAAAAAAGATTAAATTTGAAAACTTACAAAAAAAATCTTCAAAAATGTATATTTCGACACGAACCGGACAACCCAAACGTTGTTTAAATGAACACTCAAATACTCGTATCAACCCGGAATATCACGCTCTCAATCAAAGTTGGAAAATTTATGGTGGTTTGGAGTTTCTTGTTTCGGACGCACAAGAGCACACACACACTTGTATGTGTGTTTTATTTTTTATTTTTTGAAATGATAAGGATAATGAGAAAATGTTTCTAGTGGAAGGCATATATGTTTACAACTTTAGACAAATGAGCTAAAATTAAGCCTCTTTGTCTCTCTTTCTTGCTATGGCCGGTCATGGGATCTAAGGGGGTCCCGGGTCTTTCTTTTCGTGTCAGGATCACTTAAAAGCTCGTAAAACTCAACCATAAAATTTACCCTAAAGTTAATTAGTATTTTTATTCACCTTAAAAATACTTTTCCATTAACCTAGAGTATTTACACAACATACTTACACTTTACACCCTTCAAAACTCATTTGGACATTAACGGACGTGTCAGACTCGTTTTTCGGCATTTCTCAAAATTTATGGGTCAAACCACCCGGAATACAAATAACACAATAATACCTTCCAAAAGAGATTATTAACCACAATAAACCATAAATCTCAACAAAATCACCACCGTCAACACGGTACAAAATCTGAATAAATTGACAAATTGACAAAAGTCAAATAGTCAAAGGACTATTAATAAAATATTCAGAACACAAAAAGGGCAAATGTTATATTCTACCCCCCTTAAAAGAATTTCCACCCCGAAATTCAGCTACTAACATCACTAAAGAAATACGGGTACTTTAATTTCATCTGATTCTCACGTTCCCACGTGAATTCAGGACCACGTTTCGAATTCCACCGAACCTTGACGATGGCAATTCTACTTCGTTTCAACTTCTTAAACTCTTTTTCTAAAATCTCCACAGGCTCTTCCACAAAATTTAACTTAGCATCAACTTGGATTTCATCCAATGGCACTTGCAGTGTTGGATCAGCCAAACACTTCTTAAGGTTTGACACGTGGAACGTGTCATGAACACCATTAAACTCCTTAGGCAAATCTAATCGATAGGCCACAAGGCCTACCTTTTCAACAATCTCAAAAGGTCCAACAAATCTAGGTGCTAATTTCTTTTCTTCCCAAAGCATACAACACCTTTCCAAGGCGACACTTTAAGTAAGACATAATTACCTACACTAAACTCTAGAGGCTTCCTCCTCTTATCAGCATAACTTTTCTGGCGATCACGCGCAATCTTAAGTCTATCCTTAATCTGCGAGATCTTCTTAGTAGTCTCTTGCATTAACTCAGGTCCTATCAACTGACCTTCTCCAACCTCAGCCCACAACTAATTGGCGAACGACACTTTCTACCATACAATTGCACTCAAACAACGCCACACCTAACCACTAGAATGATTAACTATTATTATTCGAAAACTCAAACCTACAAGGAACATGGAGCATCTCATCTTCTCCCGTGAAGTCCAGGACGCACGCTCTAAGCATGTCTTCCAAAGTCTGAATAGTACGCTCACTCTGACCATCGGTCTGAGGGTGATAAGCCGTACTCATATCTAAGCGAGTTCCTAATGCCTCTTGCATTGACTGCCAAAACCTTGATGTGAAACGACTATCACGATCCGATATAATCGAGATCGGCACACCATGTCTAGCAACTATCTCATTCAAATACAATCTAGCCAACCTTTCCATCTTATAATCCTCACGCATAGGTAGAAAATGAGCAGACTTAGTCAACCGGTCCACAATGACCCAGATTGTGTCATGCCCACTACTAGTCCTAGGCAACTTAGTTACAAAATCCATAGTTATCCCTTCCCATTTCCATATGGGAATCTCAGGTTGCTGGAGCAGGCTAGATGGCCTTTGATGCTCAGCCTTAACCTTCAAACAAGTCAAACACCTACTAACATACTTAGCTATATCCTTTTTCATTCCAGGCCACCAATACCTATCTCTCAAATCATAATACATCTTATCAGCTCCTGGGTGTACATAGTACTTTGACTTATGGGCTTCGTCCATTATCAGGGTTCTCACATCACCCTTCAAAGGCACCCATATTCGATCCAGGTAATACAACGCTCCATCATTCCTAAGTTCAATCATCTCATCCAAACCTTTCTGCAATCCAGCAGATTCATCCACAGCCTCCTTCTGAGCCGTCAGTATCCTATCCTTGATACTTGACTGAAGGATCATATTCATAGCTCTAACTCTCTTAGGCTTTACTCTTTCTTTCCTACTTAGGGCATCAGCCACCACATTCGCCTTACCAGGATGGTAGCGAATTTCACAGTCATAATCACTAAACAACTCTATCCAGCGACGCTGTCGCATATTCAACTCTTTCTGACTAAAGATATGCTGAAGACTCTTATGATCCGTATAGATGACACTCTTTGTCCCATACAGATAATGTCTCCAGATCTTAAGTGCAAACACAACCGCACCCAACTCTAAATCATGGGTAGTATAATTATTCTCATGAATTTTCAACTGCCTAGACGCATAGGCTATCACTTTACCTCTCTGCATTAACACACAGCCTAGTCCTATCCCGGACGCATCACAATATACCACAAAGTCTTATGGTCCATCAGGAAGAGCTAAAACAGGAGCATTACACAACTTATCCTTCAAGGTCTGAAATGCCAATTCCTGTTCCTCACCCCAATCAAAAGTCTTACACTTCTGAGTCAAGATAGTAAGAGACTTAGCTATCTTAGAAAAGTTCTCAATGAACCTACGGTAATATCCAGCCAATCCTAAGAACGAACAAACCTCAGTCGAAGTTCTAGGGGCTTTCCAATTCTTAACAGCTTCAATCTTACTAGGGTCTACATGAATCCCATTACCATTTATCACATGCCCAAGAAACTGCACTTCTCTTAGCCAGAATTCGCACTTAGAAAGCTTAGCATACAATTTCTCCTTTATGAGCAGTCCCAAGACTAACCTTAAGTGTTCTACGTGCTCCTATTGAGTCTTAGAGTAGATTAAGATATCGTCTATAAACACTATCACAAACTTATCGAGATAAGGCCTACAAACTCTATTCATCAAATCCATAAATACCGCTGGTGCGTTAGTCAGACCAAAGGGCATTACTGTGAACTCGAAATGCCCACAACCAGTTCTAAACGCAGTCTTTGGAATGTCATCCTCATGCACTCTTAGCTGATGGTATCCAGACCTAAGATCTATCTTTGAGAAAAACTGCGACCCTTGCAGTTGGTCAAATAAATCATCAATCCTAGGAAGCGGATAACAATTTTTAACAATCAACTTGTTCAATTCTCTATAGTCTATACACATCCTAAAAGAACCATCCTTTTTTTTCACAAACAAAACCGGTGCTCCCCAAGGCGATGAGCTTGGTCGAATGAAACCTTTGTCTTCGAGTTCCTTGAGTTGCCCAGACAACTCCTCCAATTCAGAAGGTGCCAAACGATAAGGATACTTTGCACCAGTACAGCTCTAGGGATTAACTCAATTCGAAACTCAATCTCCTAAACAGGCGACAATCCAGACAGGTCATCTGAAAATACCTCAGGAAAATCCCTAACCGCAACAATCTCTTCTTGTTCTTTTTCTTTAGCCTTATCACTCTTTAACTGCCTCATCTTTTCTTGCGGTTTTTCTCCTAATACTATAAGCACCTTGCCATCTAGTAGTGGTATCCTCGCTACTTTCTCATGACAAATTATTTCTGCCTTATGATTAGACAACCAATCAATTCCTATCATTACATCAAAGCTCCCACTTCCAAAGGGTATCAAGTTAATGTCAAACACGTGTCCTTCTATTTCTAGTTTACAACCTCTAATAACTTCAATCTCTACTAGTTCCCCGCTAGCTATCTCAATCGAATAAATGATTCCTAAATCCTAGTCTTCTTATTTTCATCCTTACCATTCTTATCCTTTCTAAGTTCCCCCACATTTCCTCTTTTCTCAACCTTCTTAATTGATCCATTTCTCACAACCTCATCGGTCAGTGCACCAAAAATCTGCACAGCCTTTTGTATAGTCTTTGGCTCCGTTTCTGCCACCATCCCGTGGATCTGTAGAGCAAGGCCATACACATACCTCTTAATCATCCTATTATCTAGGGTTACCAAATGTGGAACTAACATAACCAACTCATGAAACCTATCAGTATACGCAGCATGGCCAGCCCTGACCATGGCGTGATTCCACAACTCAGATTCTAACTTTTGCATTTCATGACTAAGACAAAACTCTTATATCATCATATACTTAAAGTCATTCCATGACATACTAACAACAACTTCCCGGATTAGCGTGCGGATTTGAGAGTTCCACCACGTTAGAGCCTTACCCACAAATGAACCCAACAATGTATTTTCACTTTTTGGTCAATACTACAACCACTCCTATCTTGCACGTTCTCCATTTTCTCAATCCAACGAGTAAGAACTACAGCACCTCCCTTACCATCATATTCCTTAGGGTTACAAGCTAAGAACTCCTTATATGAACAACCTACCCGGTTGCCATTCACAACAATTTTCCTAACGTTCTCCTGAACTTTCTCATTAACTCACATTAACATGTGTCGATTCCAACATTTCCTTGGTTACCAACTTGAGCTAGCATGGCGAGTAAGAGATTATGTAATTGTTGGGCAATGATCGTCGAGAAGTCGGGTGCTCCTCCTACACCCCCATTGACTCCATCTACATTCCCATTGACTCCCTCTACACCCCCATTAGTTCCCAAACCTTAGTTATTTCCTTGAAAATTCAAATCATCAACACACGCATCATTACCTTCCCTAGGTATTTTACCCCTTCCACTACCGTTACCAACCCGTCCATGGGCTTATACTTTAGTCAGCTAGCTAGCTAGTTCCACACAATGACACAATTCATTAAATGAAAGTATTAATCATTTTATATTTTCATTACAAAAATAAAAGAATAAATAGTATAAACAAGAATAGTTGCCCGCGTGTTGCTGCGGGGAGGTGTTTCTTTTATCATAGATGTGAGTGTTTTTTTTAAAAAAAAAATTGTATGTTACGCTAATTTTTTAAAGGTTATATATTTAAAGGTTGTTTTTTTGGCTATTTGGGTTTACTTTAATATAATTTTATGAGATTGGGTAAATATGTGTTAAGGATGATTGCACGCGCGTTGATGCGGGGTGTTAAATTTTGTTTTTTTTATATTTTGTTCGGCTTTATTTTTCCGGTCTCATGTTAAATATTATTTTTTTATATGGGTTTATGTGTTGGCGTCATGTCGTGGTTATTTTTTGATATAAATAAGTCAATACTTTTGTAATTTTTTTTCTTATTTTATGCCGAGCAATTTTTTTTTTATTATTTTTGTGCAATAGTTTATTTTTTTATATGAGCTTATGTGTTTGGTCTCATGTCGCAGATATTTTTTGATCTGAATAAATAAGTACTTTTGTAATTTTGTTTCCTATTTTGTGCCGAGCAATTTTTTTTAAAGTTGCCTAGTTAAAGAAAAAAAAAAAAGTGCCAAATGAGCCGGCCCAAAGTGGGAGCCCAATTGACATGTTACTGCACCACTGTAGCAAACTATGTCAAAACGACATAGTTTTATTCCACACATAGTATATGTATATAATCGTCCTTAAACTTTAATAAAGTTACATGTTTTGTCTTAACTTTCAAAGCTGTAAATACTGTTTCCGTGAGAAACCTATATTTCGTCTAGCCTTAAAGATGAATGACTAATATACCCTTTGCCTTTCTTTCGAAGGTACTTTGAGGGGCGGACCCAAAGCCTGGCCACATGTGGCACGTGACACATATGAGTTGCTCAGGTCAAGCAGAGATACCTATAAAATTCTATATGTTTTAGTCAATTTTGGTGGACGTGCTTCATATAATTTAATTACTTAACTGAAGAAAGCTCAAAGCCCATTAATAAAATAAGGCACTAAGCCCACTTAATTTGGCCAACAAATAAACATAGCCTAAATAGTTAATTTCAGGAGTACTTCTATATGATTTATTTAATATTCTACGTTTAATTTTATAAAATTAAAACCCGGGGTAATTTTTTTTTGCCATACACGTTTTAATTTTCTGGATCCGCCATTGGGTACTTTAGTCAATTAACTTCGAGGCAAGGATAAATACGCCGCAAAGTTTTTCTCAGAGGGACATTATTCGCAATTTCAAAAAGACTGAGACGAAACATGCAAATTTTTTTAAGTTCAGGGACGATTTATGCAATTTACTCAAAATAAAAAGATAGATAGAATATGTAGCTAGCTAGTTCCACACAACTGATAAAAGCAGTGGTAATGAATAATAAGCTAATATCTTTACAATCACCACTACCAACTTGTCTTCAACTTGATCATCATGTTAATAATCTAAGACAACAACAACAAAAACAATCTCTTGTGTCCTTGTTCCATGTCCATCAGAGAAGCTTTTTCACCTGCTTAATTACCTTTTAATAATAATAATCCAACAACATTATCTTCTGTTTCTTCTTCTTGTTCAGTCTTAGATAATGATGACTCATCATCATTAAACTTATTATCATGTTCAACTGATGATGATGATGTTAGAATTGTTGTTGTACTCTATGTACTGTAGTCCTCTCAAATCAGCTTCTTGGACAAATGTTTTGCTCCACACTCTATGTACTGTAGTAATACTAATATTTCAAGCTTTTACATGATAATTCATTATATTTTGAAAGGTATTTACGTAATTTGACTACTTATAAGCCCCCATAAGCCCTTGTCTATAGGTTTGGGCTTATGGGAGGCTATGTCTTATAAAGTTTCCATAAGTCTGTGTGCCAAAACGAACTTATTTTAAAAGCTCAATCCCATATAAGTCCCATAACCCCGTTGCCTACGACATAGCCTTATAATAGTATTCCATGGCCAATTTTTAAGAATCAAAGTAAATTGCTTACATAACAAAGTTCAAAGGTCATGTCTAACAGTGTTGTAGACACAATGGGCATTATTGTAGCTTCTTTTATATTCATATTGCATTAATATGATGTTATAAATTGGGGTGTGTGAGTGTGATGATCCTGGATAACTCGCTTATATCGTGTAAATGTCCACTTTCCGTATAAAGTATTTCGACCCTTATCAATGCCATGGAGTTGCACGAAATCTCTATCGGGATAATATAAGGGAGTATAACAAATTATGTTCTAGGCACAAGAGAATCATAAATCAAGAACGAGGAAGGAATTGTATATGTGTTTCGTTATCCAAGCTGCAGATCTAATGAATCTTTTATTAAACAAATTCTAGACTTACAGTTAAGCAGTTAAAGTTGGTTAAAACCAACTTTTCAAACTTTTCCCAAACAGTTATACGACTAGCAGTATTAACTATCTAGTGCTAGCAGTACTAACTACTTAGTACTGCTGGTTGAAAACAACCAGTACTTCATAATGTCAACATGGATTACAGCGTAAACTATAGGCCTTAAAACTAAAAATATGTTACTGCGTAAACTATTCGTATAGGTTACGATGTAAACATCCAAAGGCTTAAGTCCTTAAGCCAACAAGAGTTTACGGTGTAAACATAGAGTTTACGGCGTAAACATAAAGTTTACGGTGTAAACTCTAGACATCCTGTCTTGGTTTATTTCATGTTAGCTCAACGAGTGTGCACTCTACACTTTTCTAACTCGTATCCGAGTCGAACATGAAATATCATTGGTCTTTAGTAAATCACCATTACCTAAATGGCCGTCGATGACACTAAAATACCAACAAATCCCCCCCTATTTTAGTGTAATCCTTGATTTACTAAAACATATATAAAGATATATGCAAACATAAGGAAACAAACAAATGCATAAATAAAAATGTCTTGCGATTGAATTTTCATCTTAGTACAATACACATTTCAAATATTCAAAAACCAGGGTGTCGTAATGATTGAACTCATCAATCCATTTGAATACCTAAAGATACTATGCACATTTGTTTCTACAACACTCTAAAGTTCGTTTACTTAACACTTTATAAGCCATGTTTCCCAATTCATTAATGAATATATAGGAAGCCAAGTCTAAACTTCTTGAAGCGGCAAAACTTCATGTTCACATAGGTGGTTCTTTTAGTTCTTGCACCTGCATTTGAAATTTTTCAACAAAACCATTAAGAAGATAAACTTCAACCTAATCATCACTTGCAGGTCTGAACACATACCTCGAAAAGACAAATACACGTGTTCCAATATCTAACTATGAGCTTTCCACATTGAATTTAGCTTCTAACATCGTATTAGAAGGGAATTGGGTATCTCATAGGTAGTAGATTTAAATGGACTTTAATCCTACCCTTATCACCAACTTATTCACTAAGTCCCTAGTGAGACCCTTCATCAAGTGATCTGCTAAATTCTGCTGTGACCGTACAAACTCAATAGAAATCGACATTTGAATGTGCAGAAAGAACTCATTCCTCAGGAGCCTCTTTACATTTATTACTGGTTATAGGTTGTATGTTATAACGCGAGTTGAATTGCATAAAACATACATTCATGATCCGATATTTAATCATAATATTTCTTAAATTGTGTTTTTATCATTGCAAAAGTCTACCCGACATCAAAATATCAAATGTTTGACTGTTTATGTTTATTAAGCAATAGATTAAAAGGCCCAAGACCTTTGTAGGTTCGCGTCCATTAGAGTTTTCATGTATTGATTAATATTCAAGAATTTTTCGCAAAAGATATGTTTTATTCATTCAATATTTATAAGGGAAAATTCCCAAAATAGACCAAACACCCAAGGCGCTAGCACTCAATATATAACCCAAAAAACATTTTGAGCCGAAATAGCCCAGGGCGACTTGGCAACTGGTACTTAATATTCCCTATTGTTACTATGCAAGTATAAAATATTCTTAAGTTGCCAAGTTGCCCTCAAGGCGACTTGTGCTTAAATAATAAAAAAATTAACGTTTGTCAAATTCTTTTTAAGTTGTCCCGTCGCCAAAGTCGCCGTTGGCTATTTTGGCTAAAAAATGTATTTTTGAGTTATAGAGTGTATATAGCACATGGTCTTTTTTGAGAATTTTCATTATTTATATGAAAACCTAATGGACCTATTAACCAAATGGGCTAGGTCCTTATAAACTATGGGCTTAAATGATTTAGATTTTCGTTAACCATACATATATAGATTTCTTTTCTTTGACTATAAAGTATCACCACCACAATCATAATGTTTTAACCTAAAGATCGATCTGCGACATCCTTTCAAGAGTACCACATAAATGTTTTGCTCGTTCCCGATGTGTATCAAAAGTATGGTGCAACTACGTTAATGATCCTTACCTTATGATTGTTCATGATGAACGAGTCATAGAAGAACCTACACCCATCCTATACCATAGCCACCTTTCTTATGATAAAAGAACAGTCCGCAGCTTATGCTTCCATGTCATTGAATCTAAATAGCTTCCCATCAATGACTCTAGTATAAAGAGTAATGATCCAACAATAAAATACACCATTTCAATAACTTTACCATAAGATAGCCATTCCCTTCACTCTATATTAGATTTACAAACTAAAGTTTCATGAATAAATTTAGAAACAAAAGTAAGGCTAACAAACTGAGAACTGAAACGAAAACATCTATTATGTAACAATAATAAACATAAATGTAGGATATTAGGAGTAAACTTAACATAGGTTAGGGGGTTGAGTGTACATTGTAATTTAGATTAGGAATAGATTATAACTAGGATGTTTCCTATTTGATTTAGGAAAGTTTTCGACCCCCTCATCTCTATAAATAGGGATGAGGGGGGGATGCTAGTTATTCATTCTTCTTCCTCGTTGTAATAGCTTTATTAGGGATTTAATAAAGGTTTGGTACGAGGGTATAACGTGTGCGTACATTCTTCTTTGGTCATTCGTTAATTAATACAATGTAACGTTTGGGGTCACGTGTGTGTTTTCTTTGAGTCTATATTCCGCGCTAGCTTTCAAGGTTTGTTGGACTTATTTATTCAACAAGTGGTATCAAGAACCAAGGTTACGTTGGTTTCTTGAAGCTAGGTCGACTTAAAGGTGTCCGCGGGTTTCTTGGTATTCTAAGTCTTGGTGGTTCTTGAAAAACAAGTAAGGTTTAGCTTTGTCTCAGGATTCAAGAAAAGTGATTACTTAGAGTACAAGGTATATCAAGGTTGTAGACATGAGGTGGAAAGATCGAAGCTTTAGGGTATTCTAAAGGTTAGTAGATCAATGTTTACAAGAAAGCGGGGTTAACACACAGCTTGTGAGACTTGTTGGTAAAGTTGGTTAAAAAGTAACTTGACAAGGTTTGTAGCTAGGTTAAAGAAGAATGGCTAGTATGAATACTAGGTTAAACATGGAAAAGCTCGATGAGAATATTGTACAAAAGCATGGAGGTTCAAAACAAGTTGGATTAAAGCAACTTGGTTCCAAACAAGTTGGGTTCAAACAACTTGGTCAAAAACAAGTTGGGTTCAAACAACTTGGTCCTGGTGTTGAAACAGGATTCCATGGAGTACAAGATGAAAAACGTGTTTGGTTTGAGGTGGAACTGCAAGGATCGTGAAGCTAAGGTTTTTCAGGTTAGTAACGATGATACTGCAGTGGCTCAAAGATGGTTGGAGGACAAGCAACCTGAAGAGAAGACAATCACGGACTGCTTGGTAAAGGAGCGGGAAAAGGTACACCTTGGTATAAAGGTGGGGGCAAACATTATGGTAACCGAAGTAACTGGTCAAAAGGATGCAGAGGGTAATGTTGCTGAAAAGAAGAAATGAGTCTATGAAAGTTAATATAAGGAAATTACTAAAGTACAAGGCCTGGTTTACAAGGCGGTCCCCGGTTCAGGGTTCCTTGGATGAAGATGCTGAGTATCGGTTATGTTTAAGTGTTACTCCTAAGGTGGAAATTGTAGGATATTAGGAGTAAACTTAACATAGGTTAGGGGGTTAAGTGTACATTGTAATTTGGATTAGGAATAGATTATAACTAGGATGTTTCCTATTTGATTTAGGAAAGTTTTCTTCCCCCTCGTCTCTATAAATAGGGATGAGGGGGGATGCTAGTTATTCATTCTTCTTCCTCGTTGTAATAGCTTTATTAAGGATTTAATAAAGGTTTGGTATGAGGGTATAACGTGTGCGTACATTATTCTTTGCTCATTCGTTAATTAATACAATGTAACGTTTGGTATGAGGGTATAACGTGTGCGTACATTATTCTTTGCTCATTCGTTAATTAATACAATATTCCGCGCTAGCTTTCAAGGTTTGTTGGGCTTATTTATTCAACAATAAACATATATAAAGCCGTCACTTTTGACTCAATTTACCCATTATGACACGTGATTTCATCAGCTTATGTCATCATATTGGACTCAAAACTATTTTTGATAGGTACCCAAACTTAAGTTGAACTTTAGGATATAAATACCGTATCATAATACCTTGTATAACTATATATTCAATTTTTTTTGTAAAAATAGTCAAAACCTCATTGGAAATTATAAATATTCGTAAAAATATTGATATAACTATAGATCTGTTTATTTGTAATATATGCAAGATAATGTTTTAATGTGTTGTTACTTTTCTACGTTTCGATAATCCATTCAAGAAGGTTTCATATACAAAAAAACCAATTGAAACATTCATTAAATTAGTAGTTGACAGGTTACTCAAGAACAAAAAATGGCTTTATACTATAGCCCTTATGAAAATGTAATGTAACTCAACTTGTTTTAAGTGGACCGCTGTGACTGATATTGCACATGCGATAGAGCATATTGTATTGTTGCGCTTTGTCAGTCCCATGGGATCTTAAGAACGATCAAGAGTGGCCAAAAGAATAGCAAATCATTTTTAGTGCAACACATACACATAAGCGACTGAAAAATGTTGACAAACGGATCAAAACATGTAAAAGTTATTTTCTTTTTGCTACAACTGTTTTTTTGGGGGTTAACCATAGTTTTCAACCTATGTAAGTAACCATGACTGTTCGTGTACTTCTTAATACTATAAAATAAAGAAGATCAAAACTTACTTGATGCCAAAATAGCAAGGTTATAAGTTGGTCTCCTTTAATCTCAAGGATGTCCCAGCATACGCTTCCATCTATATAAAAAAGACATATGCACGTATATGGCTATGATGTATATTTATTATGACGATTAGTCCATTGTCCATTTAAAACATAACAATTACATATAATATATTAAGATGAGATCTTTATGTCTTTAAAAAGCTCATCAAGAATTTCATTTGTCAATAACGTTTAGCAACTTCAACTGCTTATTCAAAACGGCATATTTACTCATAAATTATTAGCCAAGATAAAAAGACCAAACCTCTTAAAGTATTTGCTTTGCATGGAAGAAGAAGGTGTTTTGGCCAGATGGAGTTCAAATGGACCGATGGAGTTCAAAGAAACTTGTTGAGTAGATGCATCCACGTTAGAGCTCAACAACCCATCTTGCTCTTGCACATCTTGAGAAGACCTTTTCTCTTGATAATAGGATAAATCTCCGAACTCTTGTTCATTGACCGTTAAATAACTCCATCACCTATAATATATTAAATTACCTATTTCACAAATCGAGTGATTAGATTACTAAACACCTTGCTTTTTCATAGACTAATAGAATCACATGTAGACATACATGTGTCTTGATCAACCCATATAATTCCTAATACCCAAATCTGCATTTACCTATATAAAATTACCTATTTAT
>BQNB010005523.1:0-30909 GCA_026074375.1 Tanacetum coccineum
TTTGTCTTTTCATCGATATCTTAGAAATTAATTTGTATCATGTTTATAAGTAAAATCCTTAGTTTGTTAATTGTAATATAATATAAACGTTTACTAAATATAAATAATTAGTGATTTTGTCCTTTTGTCGAACTTTATGAAATTGAGTTCCAAGATATTTTCTAGGTATATGATATTTCATAAAATTTTGGCCAGACCTAAATGCCAAAATCTACGTTTACGCGACATTTCGTCAAGACACATCTTTCAAAGGACTATTTTAATCGTTTTAAGTTTTTAATGAGTAGAAGTTGATCAAAATCCGTCTTAACATTTATATTTACTTGTTTTCATCTATTAGGCTCAAAAGCCCAATGTTAGTCCGAATGTGAATATTAAGTATATCTTATACATGTTCAATCTAATTTAAATTAACGAGTCCATCCAAATGTCAATCAAAGTCCATTATGTTTATTGAGTAGTCTATGCATTATTAGGCCTTACGACCCGTTATGAGTTCATAATAAATTTAGTTTCCCTTTTTGTCCCTTTGTCATTGGGCCTTATGGCTCATTAAGAGTTTTATAGTTAGCCCGATTGTATGAGAACAAGTGTTAGTTAAACCTTATTAGGCTTCCTGACCCAATAAGCCCATACGTGTATTTTATAAAACACCAAGTTTCAAAATAGATAAATAAATATTAGAATAAGCTAATAAGCTCTTTATATGTCAAGATAAGTTATACTAATAAGTCAAAAGTAAGCCGAGAGGTTATTGGGTCTTGTTGGGCCGATTGTTGCACACAAGCCCAATAAGTAAATAGTATGTCAAATAAGTATTTTTGATATAAGATTAAGCTAGAATTATGATTAGAAACTATAAGCCGAAGCAAGATAAGCCGAGAATAAGCCAAAGCTTATTCTCTTATTGGGCCGTAAGCCCAATAAGCTCAAAATTTACAAATAAGCTAAAAATAAGTTCATGAGCTCAGAAATCTTTTTAGTATTTAAATAAGCTTGGAAAATAAGCACAAAATAGGTTACGACCAATAAGGCAAATAAGTCGTGGCTTATTTTCTTGCCTTATTGGGTCGAGCCTTCAATAAGCCCAAAATCGAATAATATAAGCCCGAATAGCATAGATAAGCCTGAAAATCAAATAAAACATATAATAAGCCACGGATAAGTACCAAAATATGCCAAAACACGAATAAGCAAACACGAATAAGCCACATTCGTTTACGAATGGGCCGAGATCAAGACTAATCCCGTTGGGCTAGAACAAGCTAAACCGAAAAACCCCTTTTTGGGTTAGGCTTGGGCCGAGACTACTGATTCGCACGAAACGTACTCGTCGAGTAATAAGTGCCCCGTAGGATGTGAAAATTGCTTGAGGACAAACAATAATCAATCTTTCCGGAGTCGAAGTCCCAACGAGGTTTGAATTGAATGAATTACGATTATGTTTTCGAAGGATAATTCTTGATTATCTTTTAAGGCTTTTGGTTTTTTAAAAACTACTCTTTAATACTAAGAAAATTATACTAAAACAATTAAGCTACGAAAATTATGCTAAAACGATCTAAAAGATTAATAAGAGGCAAATGCTTGCTAAGTGATGTGAAAAGTTCATTAAGTGTGAATTAAGGTTCATTAACGAATTAACGTCCTTAGAAAAGATAGTTATCTCACAACGTTGGCTTATTTTGACAAAAACCTCTTAAAAAGATATTAATTACTAGATGTGTAGTTTAACTATTTTTTTCAGATTTTGCCCTTAAAAATATTTAAACCACAAATCTAAATAATTCAAAACTTATTAATCAATTAAACCATTTTTCAAATCCACACTTAAATCCTAATTCACAAATTCACTTAACAAGCACTAATTAAACTACTCGCTACTCATAATGATCAAATAAGCAAAGCAAAACATTTTTATACTAAGCTACACTAATGTATTGAAAAGGATAGAAAATGGAACCGAATTGAAGACATGCAATTAAATGTAAACCACCCGATTTATTTAGCAAAAACAAATAATTAAATTTGGTCTAGCTAAATAAACCCTTAAGCTCCACGCCTCGTGAGTTGACCGGTACCAAAAAAAATTCAAACAACAAATAAAACTGTTAACAGTTTCATTATTTTAACAATTCACTCTTTGCTATTTAACAATCTGATCTCATAGGACACTAGCCCAAATTCAATTTTCACATACGGTCCAGATAAAAACGAAAGTCCCATTTCAATACTATAAGCCAAACGTAAGCCCAATCCACAATCCAAACACTGGCCAAATTCAAACCTGTTACCGATGGCCCAATCTAATGCACAAAAGGCCCAAAATCAATTCTAAAAGCCAAACGTAACAGAGAGCTCTTATTTACGAAAAGCTTTTTAGCAAACAAATTTAATCACAAGATAAGCTAATATGATAAGCCACGAGCACATAGTCATACGAGATAAGCAATCCTAAAAATGAGATAAGCAATAGAACTAGTTACCACGACAAATAAGTTATACGATTTTTAAACTAGTACGGGTTTTAAGCTAAAACTTTTTAATAAGCTAAATCCTAAACGAATTAAGCACTAGACAGATTGAATAAGCAAACAAGATTTTAGCAACTAACATTAGAACAACGAGATAAGCTCCTTAAACTACAAACCTTAATAATAAGCTAAACGAATTCGAGATCTACAACTTAAACGACTAAATAAGCAAAATACCAAACTAGATAAGCTCAAAACTAATCAATAAGCCACGGAAAACAGCAACAAGGGTTTAGAATGAGCTATAAGCACATTAACGTCTCAAATATCAACACGAATTAGCAAATAAACTCACAAAAGATCAATCTAGCAATATAAGCTCACTTTTAACCAAATAAGCTGATTAGAAGCTTATCTTAACAGAAAATATGAGCTCCTAATAAGACTAAAATGATATAAGCACAATAATAAGCTATATTCGAGCTTATTCTAGCTTATTAATTCGAAAAGTACTTAAAAACGATTGAGAATGAATCGAATTAGCTTGGATAGCTTATAGGAGTCACTATCTAAGCCTATAAGAACTTTTGATAATAATAAGCTGCGAAAATAAGCACGAAACATCAGCTTATAGAATAAGCTAACACATAAAGAAAAGGAAATGAACGATTAAGCACTCAATAAGCAAACCAAGATCTTCAACAAACTTTAAACCATTTTCATTACATCATCTTAATAAGCTTGTGAAATAAGCAGAAAAACTGAAATAAGCTATTACAAAACTTTAATAAGCTAAAACTAAGAACTACAAATATTAAAACTAAAAGCCTAGGTGATTAAAATGAAGGGGAGCGAGTGATATTTATAAGGGTGTGAGGGGTAAAATTTGTAAATTTTGCACCAATGATTGGGGCATTATTAGCCAATCATTGGGAGTCACACGGATCGAGGTACAAGGTAGAAGGAATCCAGCCAGTGAGCGAGTGACACATGCCCTTTTTTTGTTGCTTCCTTTCTACGCACAAATGCTACTCGTTTGATCATAAGCTTCTTATAACTTGAAATGAATTTGAAAATGCCCTTCCACATGTGAATCTCATTTTCCATTATCCTTGTAGTGGAGTGTCACGTGAATAAGAGGGAATTAGTTCCTATCGCATGTGAGCTGACATCATGCATGCATCATAACCTCTAAAATTCAGATTTAAATAAATCATTGTTGGGCTATTTGTTAGGCTTAAGTTGGGCTTGGGCTGGTCCGGACCATAAAATGGGTTACGGGCTGGCCCAATAAAACCCGAGGGCACCGTTATACTCGTTTTTCCGTGCTCTTTCCAATGGCATGCTCAGGGACTTTTCACGACTTTGTCAATGATTTTGAATAATAGGCACTCTTGATCGTGACAAAACCGTAAACACCCGTTTTTGCTCTGTTTTCAATCATTTTTACATGCAAGACATAAAAATACCAAACAAACATATTTGTAAGATAATTATCCATATTTCACCATTTTTAGTCCAATTAATAGTGTTTTACGGGGCATAAACGATGTGTGTTTTAGCACACATCAACTACCACACACGCCCAACATTTAAATAAGCAAAACCAAATTAGCCGAATAAGCCAGTTAGAAATCAAATAAGCTCAAGAAAAGCTTATCAATAAGGCAAATCTAGAATAAGCAAAAACCATAAATTTTCCTTTTTAAACCTTATTGGGCCGAGACGCAATACAAGTCCATGGTACACAAACAAGCTCATAAGCTGTCGAATAAGCTCTCGATGAGCTTATTTATAAACCAAAACCAAAAATAAATCTTTAGACTCTAAATGTTATTTTACCATTAAGACCATTTTATAAAAGTGACACTTTCCTTGTTCTTCCATTTTTCCTTATTTCGAACCAAACTGCACCCTTTATGGGTTTTTAATAGTTTTCAACTTTTAAAAATTTACAAATGCGTTGTACATCTATGTTTAGAACATCAATAAGCCACTAAAAGTACAAGTATTATGAAATTTCGAAGACTTACAAAAAGAGGGTTTTGAATGAGGATTTGGACTTGAATAACAACCCAAATGTTGTCTTTAAATACCCGAGACTACTAGAATATTAACCCTTGTGTGTTCTTGATACTTTGTTCTTGCTCAAAATCAAAAAATATATGGATTGAGGGTGTTTGTTGGTTTGGACGTGAGCAACGGAAGGAGAAAGATAGATAAATTTCTTCTTAGTTTTTGATTTAGTGCATGTATGTGTGATTTTTGAAATGGATATAGCCAAAAGAGAGGACATGACATGGTAGCTAAAAACTAGCCATGTTTTCTCCAAGGGGTCTGTTTGGTTTTGGGATCCTATGGGGAATCCTAGTCGTTTTGTCTCTTGTCGGGTTGCTTATCGCTCATAGTTCGTGATATAAAAACGTGACCCGAAGTTCTTTTGTATTTTTATCGAATGTAAAATTGTGTTTACTTAAACTTTGAATATTCACACTATAGGTTTTATAGTTAGGTTGTTTTAGATTTAGTGCGGACTTACGCTGTTTCTTCGTTTTCTATTAATTCTAAGCGTAACTTGAAATATCGTGTTTTAAGTGAACGTTTTCTATTAAACCGTTAGTTAATACTTAAAATAAGTTTATTTTATATATTAGAGATTTTTAGATGAGTTTTAACTTTTTGCCTTGCCGATACGCGTTGCGTGACGTTTTTTGCTGTGCGCGAGAATATTTCCCGGTAAGTGATTATGTGCGACCGTAGTCGTTTAGAAAATAGAAACTTAACTCAAAAGTGAGTAGTTCATAATAATATTCGATAAATGACAGTCAGTTAAACCGTAACTGTTTAGTATAAAATAAGTTAACAAAAGTCAACTACGAGTTTTTTTATAGAAATTTGAGTGAATAGACATATGTAGATATATATAGCCATAGTATTTTGGGATACTATAACCTAGGAAAAATCACCGGTTATCACAGTCTTACCCTCTTAAAAGAATTTCATCCTGAAATTCAACTCGAATTACAAGACGGTGCAGTGTAGGGTGGAAGGTAAGGGTACTAGGTACGATGTCTAGCTCCTACTAGTCTTTCCGAGCATAGTTCTAGTCCGTTCGTTGACTTGGATATTTTTCCAGGGCTAACGATTGTTTGATCAAGGAGTCGTTGTTGGTTATCCAATAATTCACGTCGTTGGTCTCTTCCGTGTTGGGTGTTTGATGGTGATGCGGTTCGCGTCATGTCCATGTGCTGCCTCAATCAATCTAGTGGTAATGTCTACGAGGTCTTGCTCATAAGAGTCTAGTTGGTTATATTAGACTTAGAGGAATAAGTATTTCACACAAACTGCCCGGGTCTAATAAATGAAAATTTTGATATTTTAGTTTCTATTATATATTTTTTTGAACGAATTTACTCATGAGTGTCACGTGAACGCGCCACTCTCTATGGTAAAGTAAGTGTTGATTGTATCACCTCAGAACTTGTGTTATAATAATAAGATTTGTCGTTTTGCTATAAAAGAAAAGTTTTGGTCTATGGTTTGCCTTGGTCGAATCTACTTGTTTTCTTTGGGCGGCGGTGTCTAGCTCCTCGTTTTCTATGTATGGGTTGGACGTGGCATTTTCCTTCACGGGGTCGTTCGCCATTCTAAGGTAGTGTCGGTGCTTAAAGTCAGAATCTGCTAAGCAATCCTACCCAAGTTTGGTCTTCCTATATCGGATCTTTACTGGGTTCTAAGAGGTCTTTGGGTGGGTCTTCTCATGTTCTCCTCTCTTTCAATTGTTAACCTCCCATTGCCATCTACAAAGCTACTTACGCAAGTTGGTTCATTTTGAAGTAGTCAAAAAAGAAAGGATTGAAATGAAATGAGTGTAGGGGTTTCGTGAGAAGAGGTAAACCTTATCGAAAATAAGTGGTAAATTATATCATAAGAAAGTAGAGATAGGTGGTGTACTCAACTAAAATCGCAATAACTCATGTAAGATAAATACTAAAGACCTTCGATTCATACGTTTTATCCAAAATTTCTTGCCACTAAAGAAAAGAACAACAACTTCAAAGTGAGTCTATTGCTGACTGAAGCTACTCAGTTCAGACCTACTACTTAGAAGCTACTCATTTTAGTGAAGTGCATCAAACCTACTATGCTGGTCTACCCTACCTCTCTAAATGGTCCATCCTCCGCTCAAGTATGGCTACTCGCTCTCTCATCTCCTGCATCTCATGCTAATCCACACCATGCTGCATCCTCAATGCATGTATCTCCCTCTGATCCTCATACCTAGCCTGCCACAGAGTCGCTCTCTAGGCTTTTGTCAGTCCTGCCCAGGCCTCGAGGGCCAAAACTGGCCGCCATAAGGAACCGAATATAATAGTAGCCTGCTCCTGTCCTCGTTCCAGGCTCCCAAGCCTGAAACGCTATGAGTGAATCTCATCACAAACTGCCTCTGACCTCGTAAATAGCCGTGTAAAGTCCCTACCATACCCCTTGAAGAGGGTTGGTGGCAGTGCATCTAAACGCTGGGTGTGGTCATGAAGAATACTCCCATGAAGCTCAAGCTGTGCTCCTACCTCTATGAACTCATCCTCATCTACTGCTATGGTTTCTGCTGGGGTGGTCACTGGTGAAGCTACGGGTGATGGTACAGTCAGGTATGCTGGTGAAACAGGTATGGAATCGGATTGTCACTCAGGTGATGCTGGAGTCTGAACTGGTGCATGGGCTGGAGGGTCAAACTCAATGTCTAGATAAACAATATCGTCCTTAGGGTTAACCCACGTGGGACGAGTAGGTAGCCTAGGCATGGGTGTCTCATCCGCTCTTTGCTGGTCTGCTACGAACCTAGAACTATGTCTTACCTCAAAGGTACTGGGCACAGGGCCCTCTGCAAACTCTAGGGCACAACGCCTAGCCGCCCTGTATCCTAAACCCAAAGGCTCATCCGCAGCTATATCCTCAACCGGGGTTGCTTGTTGCTGCTGATTCTCAGATGCGGCCTCTTTACTTCCTGAGCTAGGACCTTCATCCTCTGACTCCTCACTCTCCAAGTCGGTGCCTTTGGCCTCCGACTCATCACCCTTAGTCTTAGTGTCTAATATCAGCTCAGAAGTACCCCGATACCTCTTCCATATAGGAAGGGTCAAAGATGATGCTGGTGATGCTGATGAAGAAGAAGCCTCGTAAGAGGATCTGTACCTCTTACGAAAGGATAATGGTGATAGGGTCATCGCCTCTATTAACTTGGCTGAGTAGCCAGGCAAAAGGGTAGGCTGAGTACGCACGGCCATACGTGTAGTACTGCGGTAGTAGAAATCTCGAGAAGGTGTAGGGGTGGGTGATGTCTGAGTAAGTGGATGATCAGGGAATAATGGTGAAGTAGAATCTGATGGTGAAGTAGTCCTAGTCTTAGATGCCTTCATAGGCTCTGACTCCCCGTCAGTGTGTGGTGTATCAGGGGTGTAGTCTGAGGGAGCTAGAGTGTAATCAGGTGATAGGGGTGCTGCCCTAGGGGATAGTAACTGGGTCTCATCAGTCTTAATGGGATCCTCAAAAGGTTCAGACTCAATGTCTATAGAAATGGGTGTTTAGGCCTGCCTAACTAGCATATAGGGGTCATCATGTAAAGGAGTGATCAATGGGGAGTCTCTGGCTCTGTTAGTAGGTCGAATAGTCTCTGGGACAGTAGGGGCCGATGGGGAAGACATGACATGTTATAACACGGTAGGTGTATATGTAATCTCATAAAATAGATTAATTGAAATTATCATCATAGATTGCTTACATATAGTACTTAGCAAGAAACTATAAATTAAATACTTATAGTAATATGATAGACGCACCAATCGAACATGAAACGTAAGCATGGGCATTGATGACCAGGAAATAGGAATAGGGCAAGCATTCAAGTCAATGGACAATCAATGATGATTCACGCATTAGCAGTCATGGTGAACCATGTGTAAGAGTCTTGTTAATACAAACAAACCAATTAAAATGTTTATTTTACTTTACGATCTTTTCATTTTTTATTGATAAACAATAAGTAAAATCTACATGAAATTAAACTACTTAAGCTAACACACAAACATTATTTTCTATTTTTAGCATTACATTGATTTATAAGTAGATTATGCAAACCATTGTTTACATCATGGCTTACATCACCATTTGCAGCATATCCGAGGGTAATCTTACAAGATTACACATGATCTCTCAAGATTTTGCAAATTAAAATTCAGATTTAGTTACTATGCGCCGGTTCTGTTGAAATATACTGGCCGGTTTTGTTCTGCAACAGAACCGGTCTACAGTAGAATTTTTGGCTATAAATACCAAGCTATTTCTCATGCTTTACTCATCCCTTTCCAGCTTAAATTCTCTAATCTACTGATTTTTCTTTCTATTCTTGCATAGTTTCTTTTAGCATTTTGTAGGTAATTTCTTTCAAAGAAGAAATTGTCAAACACCCCTTTTGAGACGATCAAGTTCCAAGAATCTTGTTTCGCATCTCCATAGCATCTTCAAGTTCACATTGCTGAATCTTGTACATCATTTAGTAGTTATAGTTGTATTCATCATCATTGTAAATCAAGTTTAGTGTTATTGGGTTGATTCTACCGTGTGAAGGATCCGATATTTAGCTTTGTACCATTAAAGGTATAAGCAACGTTGTGAGGCTTCTCCTCCGGTTAAAGGAGATTGGTGACTAGTGTTTACAAAATCTCGAGTAGGTGACTCGGAGAGTAGAGTAGGGCAAGGAAGGTGTCCTTGCTGCCGAACCACTATAAATACTTGTGTCTTAGTTAAATCTTTCTAACCCTTACTTACTTCTTTCTAACCCTTCCATTTTCACTTGCTTCATACTTTCACTCACACTAAATATTCAATACACAGATCCGGCAAGCTTCACATAAGATCTTAACGCGCTCGCATGTTCTGCAAAATACATTTAAAACAGACACCCAAAACTCATTCCCCCCCTCCCTTCTATGCATTACAACAACTGGCACTCAGAGTGAATGTCTTATCAACAAGTTTTTAAAGTTGGTATCAGAGTGGGTTATCAAAGTTTTTAAAGTATACTGTATTTTAAAACTTTAAAACAATCATGGATTTGGAAAACTACAAAGAAGGTAAATCTATGCAACGGCCACCTCTCTTTGAGGCTAATTGCTTTATATATTGGAAAAATCGTTTTGAAACTTATGTGAAGTCTAAAGATATTGATTGATGTGTGCTAAAACACACATCTTTATAACCCCGTAAAACACTATTAATCGAACTAAAAATACTAAAATATGCTTAATTATATTGCAAATATATTTGTTTGGTATTTTTATGACTTGCAGGTAAAACGGATTGAAAACTAAGCAAAAACAGGAATTATCGGGCTCGATTCAATCAAGTTTAATTACTATTCAAAGCCAAGATGAAGTCGTGAAAATCCCCCGAGCATGCCATGGGAAAGAGCACAAGATTACGAGTCCGACGGTGCTTTTATCTTTTATTGGGCCGGCCCGACACCATTTATATGGGTCGGACCGACCCATACTTATCAATGGCTCAAATAATATAACAAAGTATTCAGCCCAGCAGTAAAATCAAATGAGATCCAACCCATGTCCAAAATTGAATCCAGCCTAACTCCTTATTGTTGCAGCCCACTTCATATTATAAAAGTCCAAATCAAGTTTAAGATAACTTGGGCTAAAAGAAAAAAAAAGGGATAAAAGGAGCAGCAGACGATCAATCAGAGGGATCATTTTTTTCACTATCTTATCTTATCTTTCATTTTTCTTTTTAGTTTCGTAGATTTTAGTGGTAGGAGTAGGGTAGCAGTATGATTAAAATAGGGTATTGTTTAATTGTATTTTCATTTTCGAGTAAGATGTAATAGATTTGGTTTTTAAGTTTAATGAATCGGGTGATTTATGGAAGTTTGATCTCCGAATTAAGTTTGTTGATTTATGCATCGAACGGTTTGAAGAGGATGTCCTAGGTTTGATGATTCGATTGTTTCATCTCTTATTAAATTGTTGCATAGCTTATTGTGGGTTATTGGATTTGGTTTAGCTTGTGACTTATTTGGTTCGGTTTCAGCTTATTGTTTGTGCTTATTAGTGGGCTGAGCTTATTCAATGTTAAAGAAGGGTTGCGTCGAATTTTTATTTCAGAGTTTACAAAGGATCCCATTTATAATGCAATAGAAACATTTTGTTTATTTTAAAAAGGTCTTGTCGAATGGTTTATACAAGTTAATTAAGCCTTCAAAAAAAATTTTTAATCCGCGCGACACGAATGCTCTCATGCCTCTCAGCTAGCAGATAATAACCTGAGAAAAAATTACACGCAAAAAACGGCAACAATAATGTTGGTGATTCATAGGTTTAGTAAAAAGTAGTTTTGATAATACGTTTAAGAAATATTTCAGAAGAAAAGTTAGCGTTAATCATTTAAAGTGGTTATTTCGAATCAAATAGTGATTTAATAAATCAAGTAATGTTTAGTCGTGGACCACAAGATCGAAGTAATGGTGGACTAAGTACATATTCCGAAGTCCAAAACAAATAATAGCAGACTATGTACGTATTCCATAGTCCAAAAAATAGGTAAGGTAGCAAGAGAAAACACATTCTTCATGTCCTAACACTTTGTATTATGGCACTAAGATCAAGACACCAGAAACCATACGTACTTCATTCAATAATTTGGAATGCCCTATAATAGTAGGATTTTCTGCCTAAACACATCCTAGAAAGTAATACCTCAAATGTTCAATGCACCATAAGTCAGCTTGTGACCCCAAAGAAAGGTGGGGATTGTCAATTTTTTTCCATAGATATATCACCACCTCAAACACTCCGAGCTCCGACACTAGCAACTGACGCGTTCTATGATTTAACAGGGGACTGCTTAAGTAGCAGAGAAGGTTACTTAGGCAATAATATCAGGCATTAATATCAGGCATAGCATACAGTTTGAAACAACACTTGTGTCCGAAGGTAAAAAAAATGCATAGCAAATCAAACTTAGCAAGTTTATAAGAAATCAACCATGTATTAAAAATCATGTGGTAGGCAAGTTAAAAGCTTTAGTAAAAAATTGTCACTTTATCGCCTTAAGTAGTAGAAATCAATTTGGTAAAATGAGCATGTATTCTCACCCCGAAAACAGTTTATGAAAACCCATTAAATGGGAAAAAGTTGGGGCTCAATGAACTCACAAAGTATTGAAAGGTAATTGTACTATAGTAAATATTCAAGTTGTAATCGGCATGATATTCCCTCGCCGGGTTTATAAAACATTGAAAAAGTTGAAAATGCGAGACTTATGAACTCACCTTGATCAACGATTCACGTTGAATTAGCCAAATAAATCACATAACGAAAGCAGTAACGATCTTGATTCACGATCATATAATTACGTCGCTCGCATTACAAATACGTACAAAAAATATGAGCAAACGATGGTTTCCATCATTATGACGATTAAACATTATATATATATGTATGTATGCATCACATACTTATATGTGATGAAGAATCCACTGAGCGTTCAAACACAACTTAAAACTTAGTATATTTTTATATTTATACTATTTCATCCACATCATATATCTATTTCATTTTTTTTAGATTATCGACCAACCGGCCTCAAAAGTAATTACTTACGATAATATATATTTCGATATTTATTTTATAAATCGAAATCCCTTTATCTAGTTCGTTAACGTTTACATATGTCCTTGTTGACTCTTTACGTTGGACTTTTTAATTAACATACATATATTTTCTTAGTACTGACCCCGACAAAAACGACCCACGAATCACCTTTTCACGGAATCGGGTTTAAAGGCAATTTTATGCGAAACGTTATTCCGGACAATCTTTTTAGTTTTAGGAGACCTGAAACTCGACAGAAAAATTAACAAAATTCCCTTACGAGAGTCTGCTGAAAGTATATATTAAAATTACAGAAGTTTGACTTTCGATATTTTGATCCGTTATATTACATTTTCAACGACTTTGACCAAAAAGAGGATTTTTATGCAAAACGTCATTCAGAACAACTTTAGTGTTTCTCCCGGGATTGGCTGTAAAAGGACTCGTAATTGATCAAAACGCTAAACTAATAAATCTGTCAGCTTTTAATATTTATTAAAAATGACTTATTTTCTACATAAAGTTTTTATTTCGATCTAGGCTCCCAGTTTCATTAGTTTATAGGGGTTAGAAGTACCATTTATATATCAAAACGTTCCGTCTAGAAAAGCTTTTGTTATATTTCATAATGAAATATACAACTTTTTAAAATCTCGAAACCCAATGTATAATCATAGTGCTGTTTTCTGGTCAAAATGAACGTTACAAAATGCGTTTTTTTTAAAACTAGTTTTCGACCCAAAGACTTATCAAAATAATGCATCCGAGATACATTATTATTTCAATTTAATCCTACTTTAATATAATAATCACCAATATACTAACGCTGCAACGTTCCATTTGATTTCATCACATATAAAAATAATAAAAATATCGACCATCAGATGAACGAAACATCGAATATAATAATAGAAGGAGGCTCTCAAAGCTATACGGAAGCAACAGTCGGAAAATAAAATGCACGTCCTATCACATTTTGTTCCTCAGCCGCGGCTACACAACTCGAAACAAACCAAAACACCAAATTTTCTTAACAAAGCTAGCTGTCTTCTTGTTACATAAACCCGTGCAAACTCTTAAAGTAAACCTTCTAAGATCACCTTGAGGTATTTTAGTTATGATGTGGGTTCACTTTTAACTGTGGTAAATAAATTGACATGAATTGTTTTTGTGATTTATGATGGTGCCTGTGGTGTTGAGTAGGGAGAAAAAGAGAGATGAAAGATGATTTTTTTTTTGATTAATAATTTGAGTGTGAATGGTATCTTCAAGTCATGCGTGAGTATATATTACATGTAGTTTGTCAAGGAATTACTATTATCAATGTTCAAGACTTAGAAGACTATGGAGGGGTGCGGTTGGACAATGAGTGGAATCATGAAACATGTTGGAAGGATGTTTAGCATTTTAGATCAAGTGTAGATATATACATATATATATACATATATATATGTATACGTATATATATATACGTAACGTATATATATATACGTATATATATATAGTAGGATTTTCAATACAAAACCACTTTTTTGTACAGAACCTACAAAACCAGTTTTTTTACTCCTAATAATGCATGATGTACATCATATCAATGCAAGATGACATTTTTGTAAATATCTACTACTTATTTTAAAAAAAGAAAATATATTAAGGGCAAATCAGGTATTTTATTTTTCCATAAAAATAGCATCTCATACAAATAAAATCATTTACATATTAAAATCACTTATCACATCCTCTCTTCCTCTAGATCTAAAACCACCGTCTTTTCTTCTATCAACCTAGAAACTGCCATTTTAATTGAAACTAAATCTCTTTTTACTCACCGGTAAACAATAAAAAATAACACAACTCCGATCCAATGATTTTATGATGTTTATTGCGTTGGCTGTTTTGATTCCACAAGAACCAAACCCACCAGATGCTGTTTCGATTCCAAAATAACACAACCAACAACGGATCCATCATAACCGAACCCACCAGATGCTGTTTTGGCCTAAGAAAACCTCCATCAGATCTCATTTACAATTCCCAGAATAAAAACCTAGTCGCCATCTTTATGTTCTTTCTTGATTAAGAATTATATCATTGTTTTCTTTTGATATAGTTCTACACTTATTCTTATAATTAACATTTATAATTTGTTATTGTAGGAATAAAATGATGGCTGGGGTTATGACTTATGACGACATATATGGTATTCTTCTTTCAATATGATATATCGCTATTTAAGATTTTTTTTAGTTCTCTCAGAATATGAAAATTTCATTTATGTTATAGTGGTATCTTTATTTTTGTGTCTTGTTGGTGATGGTTACGTCATCTTTAACACATATAAAAATGGGTTAATGGGGTAAATTAATATTAAAATGGGTCAATGGGGTTAACTTTCCATTTTGGTGCCGGTGACATCAGATAATCACTTGCAAAACCATAGTTCAAACAACCCCTTTTATTTAATTGACACAAAAATGGATTCTATATTTTAAATGTGAATTTTTTTGTGGGATTGGTCAAATGGAGGAGTCAAGAACTTTTTGTTAACTTCACACTCATTTTACCTTTCAAACTTTTAATGGGTATTTGTTTTGGCTTATGGTTCTGATGGTAACTTTCAAAGGGGTGGTGATTGATTGGCCTATCTCTGATGGAAGCAAAAGTATATATGTGTCCAATGATGTTTGTCCTATTTGCTTCAAAGCTTTGACTCGTAGTGGAAAACATCAAACTTGGTACGTATGAATTACTACACTCTCTCTATATCAGGATATTATGGTTTTTAAGATTTTAGTAGAATGTGATTTGTGTAATTGTGTTCTAAAAAAAGTTAGAAATATAAAAAGTTTACGAATTAACCAATTTTTAATTTGTTAAAAAGGATTTAGTTTAAGTGAATATTAGTCACATTTAACTAATTTTCTTTTTTTTTACTTTTATATACTTGTTTATGTGAGGATGGCTCAATCATAGAAAACGGTATATGAGGAAGATGTTCTCGCCATGCACATATGTTCTCGGCATGCATACATATATGTATTTGTGTTTTTAGAAGTTGTGCACATATGTTCTCGACGTGCATACATGCTTTACTATGTAACACCCCCAAAATCATGTCGCAGCGGAAAGGTAACAATGGGGTGCTACGTCAAAGTACAAAAATCAAGATATAGAAAACGACCTTAAATGGACGTTAAAAATAAGATTCATTCAATGTCATTACAAAAGATCAGAGTTTTCACGTTAGGTCCCATAGTTTTGATAAAAAGACATTAAGATTTTATAAGACAAAAGTTTCATTGAATTTAAGAAATCAGAATCCCTCTAATAGATATCCGTCACGGCTCCCATCCAAGCTTATGCCTCAGCACCTGAGATTAAAACATGCTAAAACGTCAACAAAATTGTTGAGTGAATTCATAGGTTTATCAGGAAATAGCGTGGACCACAAGATTTAAGTAATAGTAGACTATGAAACACATTCAATAGTCCAAAAACAGGTATTATTGCCCTAAGCTCATGACACCGAACCTTAACGTAATAAACTGTAATCAAACCAGTACTTGAGGTTTGTGCCCCAACACGGATACAGATGTTACAAAAACATCCTACGAATTTTCTCAATACAGATGCTGCCAAACATCCTACGAATTTTCTCTGAATGTTAAATGCGTCAATGGTCAACTAGAAACCACAGCCTAGACGGGGATGGTCAGTCCCGATAGATCTATCCATAACACTAGCGTATACCCAGCAGGTAATTGACGGTTCATGATAAAAGGGGTCTTAGCGGCAGAAGGGTACTTAGGCAATAATGTAATCAGGAAATAGCATACAGTTTTGAAAACACTTGTGTCCAAAGAAATCAAGCATGTAATCTCCCCCGAATTTAATAAAACAAGTAGTAGAAAAAGGGGCTACGAACTCACCTTGAGTGAATGGTAATCAACAAGTATTCAAAATAGAAAATGCGTCACGAAGGAATCCGAAGGCAACCTAATCCAATATAGGTCGTATAAGTACTAAACACTTTGATTATTTATAGGTCGTATAGCTCATCATACTATCGTTCGGGCTATCATAATTAAGAGGTCGTGTAGTGAACGTATGAGGAGCTAGGACACTTTAAATCGTAAATCCAACAACTCGTCGATACGCCACCCCGAAGAGGCCTCATTATGAAACTCCCTAGTAATATAGTACTTTGATAACTAATACAACGTATGATTCTATATAGCTACATCACCGTCTACTCGTGTTTGCGAAATAATATTTAAATTGCATTTGCTAAATATTATTCGTGTATTTGAACTCGTATAATCGAATATATAATTCAATTGTCTTTGTAAAATAATATTTATAAAGTTTAAGACATGTATAAATATTATATAAATGATTCTAAAATGTTTCGCAAAAATTTATTTTAAAAACGAACCAACACTATTCACCTCAGGAAATAGTGCACAAGTTAGAAAATAATGCGTAACTTTCTCGTTTTAAGCCCGTTTCTTACGTTTCTTATGCCCACATTTTCGTATTAAGTCGAGTTATCAAAATATAACATTTTTAAAATTTTAGTTTTTCTGATGAATAGTGATTTTTACTGTTCATAACAGATATATACTTATTTTTATAGTTTTTGTTATCGTAAACTCGTAAACGTCGTATTTTATTCGTTATAGCTCCGTTTTTAACGATTCTTTCGAGTACGATCTCGTAATTAAAAGTTATATCATATTTTTGATGTTTTAAAAATATCACTTTCTGTAATGAATAGTAAATTTTATAAAAATAGTTTTATAAAAGTATTTCTCGTCGTAAACTCGTAACTAACGTATCTTTTTCGTTATAAATCGGTTTTTCGAGTTTCTTATCATTTTGGAATCGTCATGAGGCGTATTATTTTTATGTAATGTCAAACCTACTGTATGAAGTCGAAATCAAATCACCCTTTTATTATCCAAGTGTGTTCATTTATAAAGAGTTTGTTTTATTAACTTTATAAACCCAAATTTATACAAAATCATGTTTATACTTAAACAACATGTCAACATATTTATTAATCCATTTTTCCATGATATATATAACAATATGACATAAGAAAAGTGTGTAAATTCATAAACATAAGTGATAATTCGTTTTACATATTAAAAATCCTAAGTGGTGATATAGTTATATAAAACATGTAAACATATAAAAATGATGAAAGTAAAGACATGAAGGTTTTTAGATAACCTTATTATGATGTAAGATGATGAACCAAAGTATCTAAACCCTTGTTTAGATATAAAACCCTAGTTTCACTTTTCTTGATTAATACTTGAAAAAGGTTAGCCAATGCTTGGGATCACCTTAGAATACCTTAGAATGGATGTGTATAGGAGTGTATGGGTTGTATAAAAATTGATATGGGTATGTGTAGGGGGTGATTGTTTGCCGTAGCTTATGTGTGTGCTAGAGGGAGTATATTTGATTTTTGTTAAGTGTTTAACATGTAAATGCTAGCTCTCTTATGCCATGTATAAGTAGTAACATGTATAGATAGTCAAGGGAACATAAAGCAAGTCCTAGGGATGGCCAAGGTCTTAGTCAAAGCATGGTCCAAGGTAAGCTAGGTATGGTGTGCCATAATGAGTATGGTGTAGACATGATGAAGTATGGTGCACATATGACCAAAGTGGATAAGTTTGATATAATACTTGTGTATGATGCAAGAATTTCGGCATATATATGATGTAGATGATATATTTTGAGTAAATTTTATGTATTGGGTATAAAAGTGGGTATTTGTTGAAGCGTAGAAAAGTTTTGGTGGTTCCGGGAGTGCCTAAACGCAATTTATCGCGAAACGTATTTAATTTACGTAACCAACAAAAATAAAATATAAAAGTTAATTATTACTTTTGAAAAATAATATAATGATGGCTTGACATAAACTTTAATTTGTTTGGTGTCCGTTTACATTAATTATTGATTTTTATCTTACGCGATTTAACTTAACTATTAAAATTAAAAGCGAACGCGTACGAGAAGAAAAAAAATAATGAATTTAATAGCGTCGTACATTGATAAAAAAAATACGGATTGTTACAGTCCTTCCCCGTTAAATGAGCCTTGTCCTCAAGGCTCAAGTTGCGACACTTGACAAAAGTACGGGTTCAGAGAAAAAGATGCGGATATTTCTTTCGGAATAATGTTGATGAAGAGGTGTAGATAATTATTATTATTAATTGTTTTTTTTTTATATGTGAACAGTGCCCCAACGGTCGGTGAACAGTAACCCCCAACGGTTACTTTCCTCCTTTTTATACAAAATTTTCTCCTTCCATATCTCTCATTACAACAATTTAATCTTTCACTTACATTTTATCTTATCCAATCCTCAAAAATGTTGACATCATCACGATCTTGGCGATTGGCGGACCGAGATGGCACTCGGCATTTATCTTGCCTATTCCATACGCTAGAAGGATCTCAGTATTTGGCCTTCTTCTAGCAATTCTGTTGCCGGCATTATCCTTGCTAATTGGCGTGGATCTATGCTTGAAGGACTAGATATTCATGGTTAGGGGCGGGTTGGAAAATATAAACTGTATTTCCTTAATGTTCTTATGTATCTTATTTTTTTAAGATAATAAACGGATGTTGTGGCAACAAATTTATTTGTTATTTTCATTTATGTCTTTTGAATATTTCGTTACCATGCTTAGTAACTCGTTTGCATTCCCTTTTTAAATGGCTTTAACTTGAGCGTTCAAAATTAGTGACGTTTTTTTTTTTTTTTTTTTTTTTTTTAGAATTTATATAGTAAGGTGACGAAGTTTTCACAATACATTACTTTGATAGATAATTCGAAATCATTCGGTACAACAGAAATTTAAGCAAAAGTACAAAAGAAATTTAGACGAAAGTTCAAAAGAAATTTAAGCGAGAATTCCTAAAGGGATAAAGTCTAAGCATTGATATCATCCTCCATGTTGTTAAGGTTTTGATTGGTTTCTCCTCCTACTAAGGCATGCACCATTCCATGTGCTTTAGTACCTTTAACTTGGTTTCCTTAGTTTCGGTTCTTTAACTCCGGGCAATCACTCCTGTAGTGCCCAAGATTCCCACAACCAAAGCATGTCACATTTTGTATCGAATTGCCTCCCGTAAAGAATCTAGTCGACTACTCCCTTCCTGGTGACCAAGCTTGTGACATTTTACCACACTCTAGGAGGACAGGGAACCTGCTGATGATGTGCCTTGCACCTATCGCACCATGGTAAGTTCCCAGCGTAGCCTCTATCCTTAGCTGGGGCTGCCACATAAACCTTAGCAGCTTCTTGTCTTCGGTTTTGCTGCTGGTGATAGTTGTTCCCTTGCTGGTTCTTCCCCTTTACCTTTTATTTGCTTCTGTCACGATCCTTAATGCCGTAGCTGAACCCCTTTTCAATCAGTTCTCGAGCCATGTTGATTGCATCCAACTGCAAAGTCCAGGCTTGAAGAAGTAACATTCCTTTGATTCCCATCGGTGTAATATTCCTCGAATGTACTTTTTCAATCTTTTTCTTTTCAGTTGACAACATTCAGGAACATCAAAAAACCAGTTTCGTGAAGCGATTGTTGTATGCCTCGATGTCATCTCCTTTCAAAAGTCAATGTCCTAAGCTCTCCTTCTCCATCCTTTGGAATTTCAGTTGTGGGCAGTTATTCAGTAGCCAGCATGGCTTTTACGTTGCTCCGGTGGAGTCTGTTTAGCAATCTAGCAAGTCCCATAAGTTTGAAAATCATTTCCGTTCCACCAGCCCCTAGGTTAGAGCACGACCCTCGACACGTTGCACATAGCAAACTTCACTTTGTAATCTTCAGCGCATTTGCAAATCTCAAATTGATCCATCTTTTAGACACCAACGTTTCAGTCCGACTACTCATTCAGGCACGTTGAAAGAGTGAGTTTGCCGTTCGTAAATGTCTTATATCGAACTTCCATTTTCTCCATGCATCTCTGGTACAAAGTTCCTCCAAGTATTTGTTGATCCGGATCCTCCAGTTATTGTTTGAGTCAGCTCTAGTCTTTTCATATTTTTCAATGGCTTTGGCCACACGCCTTTTACACTATCTATTAACAGCTTTCTTCTTAAATCTTCTGGGCGGCATGATTCTGGCCACACAAGTACCCAATTCGTTAAGAATTTGTAAATGTATGCAGAGTCATGACATATGATAATAATGGAGAAGAGGAAATAGAAGGATGATGTAATTAATTATGAATTAATCAGGATATATAATTGACCGATAGAAATTGGTAATGATATATCAAAAGATAGACGTAAGAGATCGAATTTAAACCAAGTATTATGTATATATATAAGGTTACATATAATGCAATAATGACAATCACAAAAGTAAGTAAGGATCAGGGAGTTGCGCGCGCGGATATCGGATAAGCGATGAAGGATTCTGTAATTTGAAAAAAAGAAAATCTTTAAACTTTGTGGTTATAGACTAAGTTTTGAAAATGACCCAGTTCCCTATAACCTTGGTCTGAGGTACCATACAGTAACCACACCAAAATGGCGGTCGCAGCGGAAAGGTAACATTGGGGTGCTACTTCAAAGTACAACAAACAAGATATAGGAAACGACCTTAAATGGACGTTAAAAATAAGATTCATTCAATGTCATTACAAAAGATCAGAGTTTTCACGTTAGGTCCCATAGTTTTGATAAAAAGACATTAAGATTTTATAAGACAAAAGTTTCATTGAAATTAAGAAATCAGAATCCCTCTAATAGATATCCGTCACGGCTCCCATCCAAGCTTATGCCTTAGCAATGGAGATTTAAAATATGATAAAACGTCAACAAAATTGTTGAGTGAATTCATAGGTTTATCAGGAAATAGCGTGGACCACAAGATTGAAGTAATAGTAGACTATGAAACACATTCAATAGTCTAAAACATGTATTATTGCCCTAAGCTCATGACACCGAACCTTAACGTAATAAACTGTAATCAAACCAGTACTTGAGGTTTGTGCCCCAACACGGATACATATGTTACAAATACTTCTAAAATTTTTCTCCAGTACAGTGGCTGCAAACATCCTACGAATTTTCTTCGAATGTTAAATGCGTCAATGGTCACTAGAAACCACAGCCTAGACGGGGATGGTCAGTCCCGATAGATCTATCCATAACACTAGCGTATACCCAGCAGGTAATTGACGGTTCATGATAAAAGGGGTTTAGCGGCAGAGAAAAGGTACTTGGCAATTTTTTTTAAATGTAATCTGGAAATTGCATAAAGTTTGAAAAACACTTTGTGTCCAAAGAAATCATGCATGTAATCCTACCCGAATTTAATAAAACATGTAGTAGAAAAAGGGGCTACGAACTCACCTTGAGGTAATGGTAATAAACAAGTATTCAAAATGGAAAAAAAATGCGTACGAAGGGAATCCGAAGGCAACCTAATCCTAATATTAGTCGTATAAGTACTAAACATTTTGATTATTTATAGGTCGTATAGCTCATCATACTATCGTTCGGGCTATCATAATTAAGAGGTCGTGTAGTGAACGTATGAGGAGCTAGGACACTTTAAATCGTAAATCCAACAACTCGTCGATACGCCACCGAAGAGGCCTCATTATGAATATTTCCCTAGTATTAATATTGTTACTTTGATAATAATACAACGTATGATTCTATTAGCTACATCAACGGTCTTACTTCGTGTTTTGCGTAAAAAATATTAAAATTGCATTTTGCTAAATATTATTCGTGTATTTTGAACCGTATAATCGAATATAAAATTTCATTGTCTTTGTAAAATATATTTATAAAGTTTATGGATTGTATAAATATTATATAAATGATTCTAAATGTTTAGCCAAAAATTTATTTTAAAAACGAACCAACACAATTCAACTCAGGAAATAGTGCAAAAGCTTCAGATAATAATGAGTACTTTCTCGTTTTTAAGCCCGTTTCTTACGTTTCTTTATGCCCACATTTTCGTATTAAGTCAGAGTTATCAAAATATTACATTTTTAACAAAAAAAATTTTTTTGTTTTTAGTTTTTCTGTTGATTAGTGCTTTTTACTGTTCTTAACAGATATATTACTTATTTTTATAGGTTTTGGTTATCTGTTAAACTCGTTGTATTAAACGTCGTATGTTATTCGTTTTTTATAGCTCGTTTTTAACGATTCTTTCGAGTTACGGAGTCTGTTAATTAAATGTTTATATCATATTTTTGTTGTTTTAAAAATATCACTTTCTGTTATGAATAGTAATAATTTTATAAAATAGTCTTTATAAAGTATTTCTCGTCGTTTATACTCGTAAACTAAGTATCTTTTTCGTTATAAATCGGTTTTCGAGTTTCTTATCATTTTGGAATCGTCATGAGGCGTATTATTTTTATGTAATGTCAAACCCACTGTATGAAGTCGAAATCAAATCACCATTTTATTATCCAAGTGTGTTCAGTTTTAAAGATTTGTTTTATTAACTTTATTAAACCCAACATTTTATACAAAATCATGTTTTATACTTAAACAAATTGTCAAATATTTATTATCCATTTTTCCTTGAATATATAATAACATATGAATAAGAAAAGTGTCGGAATTCAAAAAATAAGTGGTAATTCGTTTTACATATTAAAAATCCTAAGTGGTGATGCATATTTATATTAAACATGTAAAATATAAAATGATGAAAGTAAAGAACTATGAGGTTTTTTAGGATTAACACCTTATTATGATGTAAGATGATGAACCAAAGTATCTAAACCCTTGTTTAGATATAAAACCCTAGCTTTCCATTTTAAAACCCTAGTTTCACTTTTCTTGATTAATACTTGAAAAAGGTTAGCCAATGCTTGGAAATACCTTAGAATATATTAGGATGAATGTGTATAGGAGTGTATGGGTTGTATAAAAATTAATATGGGTATGTGTAGGGGGTGATTGTTTGCCGTAGCTTATGTGTGTGCTAGAGGGAGTATATTTGATTTTTGTTAAGTGTTTAACATGTAAATGCTAGCTCTCTTATGCCATGTATAAGTAGTAACATGTATAGATAGTCAAGGGAACATAAAGCAAGTCCTAGGGATGGCCAAGGTCTTAGTCAAAGCATGGTCCAAGGTAAGCTAGGTATGGTGTGCCATAATGAGTATGGTGTAGACATGATGAAGTATGATGCACATATGACCAAAGTAGATAAGTTTGATATAATACTTGTGTATGATGCAAGTAAATTCGGCAATATATTTGGATGTAGATATAATTTTTTGAGTAAATTTATGTCTGGGGTATAAATAGTAGGGTATTTGTTGAAGCGTAGAAAAGTTTTTGGGGTTCTGGGAGTGCCTAAACGCAATTTATCGCGAAACGTATACACTTTACGTATCCGATAAAAATAAAATGAACAAAGTTAATTATTACTTTCTTAATAATAATATAATGATGTCTTGACGTAAACTTAAATTTGTTTGGTGTCCGTTTACATTAATTATTGATTTTTATCTTACGTGATTTAACTTAACTATTAAAATTAAAAGCGAACGCGTACGAGAAGAAAAAAAATAATGAATTTAATAGCGTCGTACATTTATAAAAAAAAAAATACGGATTGTTACACAGCAGTACTAACCTATAGTTAGTACTGCTAGCTCACTTTTGGTATTTTAAAGCTAGCAGTACTAAATTAAAGCCAGCAGTACTAACTCCAAGTTAGTACTGCTAGTTAATACTGTTAGTACTGTTGGTTCATTTTTGCTTATTAGCTTATTATTTCTGCTTATTTAAGATTTGCTTAGCTTTTTAGAGTAGATTAAGCCTATTTTCGTTACTATCTTTAGTAGAGTTCATTTAAGCTTATTCGCTAATTTAGTTTATTCTAGTTGCTTATTCTTATGCCTAAGTGCTTATTAGGAATAGTTAAATATCTGTTTTAGCTTATTTGCTTATTTCTTACTTCAATTTTGTTTTATCTAAGCTAGCAGTACTAACTTAAAGCCAGCGGTACTAACCCCAAGTTAGTACCGTTAGTTAATACTGTTAATACTGTTGGTTCATTGTTGCTTTTTAGCTTATTATTTCTGCTTATTTAAGGTTTGCTTAGCTATTTAGAGTAGATAAAGTCCATTTTCATTCACTGTCTTTAGTAGAGCTTATTTAAGTTTATTCGCTTTTTCGAAGTAATTTCAAGAGTTTACCAGTTTATAGTTTTTAGTTTATTTGCCATTTTAGTTTATTCTAGTTGCTTATTCTTATGCCTGAGTGATTATTAGGGATAGTTAAATATCTGTTTTAGCTTATTTGCGTATTTCTTGCTTCATTGTGTTTTATCTAAACTAGCAGTACTAAATTTAAAGCCAGCAGTACTAACTCCAAGTTAGTACTGCTGAGTTTCTCCTTCTTAACTTAGTTTAATTGCTTGCTGAATTTGCTTATTTAAAGTTAGTCTAGCTTCTTTGTTTTGTCTGAAGTTTATTTGAGCTTATTTGTGTCTTAGTGTAAAAGTTTTAAGTGTTTTTACCATTCCTAGCCTTTATGCTTGTTCTAGCTTCTTCTCCTTGCTCATCTTTGTGTGCATTTGCTCATTAGGTCTAGTACCCAATCATATCCTTGTCATATTCAAACATCAATTCGTCTATTCATCATTCGATTTTCCATTCAAGCCTCGTTGGGACATAACGACCCGGGAAATCAAACTTCCAGAAACATATATATCTTATTGTGCGAAATCTCAATTCAATCCTTGGCTAATAGGGTTTGGTTGAGAGTTTGCTTGATATTTAATTATATAAATATATATATATATATATATATATATATATATATATATTATATATATATATATATTATATAATTATTGACGATCATCATGGATACAATGTATTGCGATATGGGGGGGGGGTAAATTTTGAGTCTAGTTAGATGAGGGATCATAAGCGAATGAACTCAGGGTCAGAATGGGGACACTGGGTCAAAAGTGACAGCTTTAAGAAAAAACATAAGTTTGATACAAAGTCATTAACTTTGAGTTCCTTATGATAATTAAAGACTAATTGGATTATTTTGGGACTGTGTATATAGGTTTATGGTAGGGAGTTACCCATCTCCTTTTTTGGTGTATGTGCAATATCATTAAAAATGCACATCCATATACCCTCTTAGATTTTATATGCCTTATGATATACCAAAGTAAGGTCGTTCCTATATTGTCTGGTTCCATGATTGATTCATTCTATGGCATTGTTTGTTGCAGGATTCCTATTGCATTGCCTTTTTATGAAAGCCACTTCTCGTGGAGGCATTAAAAGGGTACAATTGTTTTTCTTGGTGTTATCTATCATATACTTCTTATCTTCATGGAAAATGGACTCTTTCTCATTTTTGGTCATCTGTTTCGTTATCCTGGTACAACTGCTTCATTTTTCTCATTTTTCATCAAACTGAAGTTCAGATGTTTAAAGAAAGAAATAGAGGGATGTGACCAACTATTTTAGCTTTCCACCCTCGGCTACAAATGCTTCCTTTATCTTGCGGAAGTATTATATGTTATTGATTCACCATTTTGAACAAGTGTATTAATTTAAAGCGAAAGCATGGACTCCTGTTGTTCCTTCTGGTGTGTATGCCTATCTCAAAGCTATATGTAAATTTATTTTTTTACTTATTTAAACGTGTTATTCTCTTTTAATACTTGGCAAATACAAACAACAACGGCTTTAACGTCTAGAATGAATGCAACATTGCTTGCATCACGTGAAATTCAAATGAATCCTCTGAAATAGCCGACGGCTCTATCAGAAGAATTCAACCGCCGTCAGTGAAGAGACAGAGGATGATAACATAACAAGGCTCGTTACCTGAAGGTTGCTATCATGAACTCTTATACATTCTTAATGTAAGTTGTTAAGTGGGTGGTTGGAATTAAGTTCTTAAAGTGATTGTGTGATTTTGAATAATTAAAATCAGATAGTCATTGATAATAAAATGGGTAGTAGGAGTTATAAAAGCATATGATAAAGTAGCATATTTTGTTTATCAAAATGTTTTAAACAAATGCGAGTATTAGAAAAAGCAAGATCTATTTATCCAATCAATTAAAACTATTCTTTATACATCATTCAACATTTCAAATGTTACTTAATGTTGCATTTTAGCTTATATATTTCATTAATTTACTACGTTTTTTGTGCTATGGTGCACGGAAGAGTGCATTTGAATTACCAAGTTGAATAAATATCGATATATGATCTTTTTTTACAAAAATTTATATGAAAACCTCGTATGTACACGAATATTAAAACTAGTTTTTACTAAAGCTGAATATACATATCGGTAAAAAAAAGTAACAGAAAATTATAGATAAGATAAAAGTTGCGTTGGTAAAAAATGTGATGTGTTCTCCCTAGCCCAATTGCATTAAATAGGCCCAGAAATTTGACCATTGGAACTTTGGAAGATGGGAGGAGAATGATGTGCTGTGACGTGGCAGCTGGATAATATAATCAAAAATCTAGGAAAAGCAGGTTCAAACTAGGGACCTCTCGACTAACGTACATAAGGCCGGCTAACAACCACTAGAGCAAGTTACATTTGTTAAATACGTTGATTAGCAATATCTTTAATCTCTCTTTTGTTGGACTTATAACCTTATTCAATTCTTCTTTAATATGTAGACTTTTGTTGATTTTTCTTTCAATCTTTAATTTATTCTTGAGTTAATTACGTGGTTTGGCCCTATCTTTTTTTTTGCTTGATTGATTCCTATAACCAAACTATTGCACACCATCCATCCCTATCTCCAAATTTAGTTAAATACCCTCGTTAACTCACTCACCCACAAGGGTATTTTGTCTTTCCAGGTTTCAACTTTATACATAAAGCAAAGTCCTACCCCGTATTTTCATATCACATCCCCATTAAATACTTTTGTTTTCCCCCTAAATATCTCTCAACTAACCCACCAAAACCAGTCATATTCCTAAGTATGAACGCTAATCAGATCAAGTTCATGCAATGGTTGCTTCGATAGCAATGTGGTCTATGCGTGATAGTAAGGACGACATTGATGTTTATCAATCTTAAGGTATGTTAGAGTTGATTTTTCGAAGCTCTTTTTCATTTTTTTCTTATTTTAAATGTCATTTGATTAAGTACATGTTAGTAATTAGTTTAGGAATGAAATCCCTAATTTTGAGCATGTTCACAAAACCCTAATTTTTTTGTTGGTTGTTATCATTTTTGTAGCAACTCAAGAGTCTTTGTTTTCACTGAAGGTTAATTATGCTGGTTTCTTTACTGAATCACTTGGTAGGAGTTATGTTAATGGTGACTTTGCTTTTTTTATTGCATTGATATTAATGAATTCTCATTCCATGAGCTTAATGACATGGTTAAGAAAATAGGATTTAGTGGTAAAACTATAATGTACTGCAGTTTTCTTAAGCCTGATATGAGCTTAGACAATGGATTGTATGCATTAGGAAATGATAAAGATGTTAGGAGAATTGTTGAGTACATTAGACTTTGTTATAAGATGATTGAGGTCTTCATAGAACATGATATGACAACTGTGTACACTTACATAGATGCTGCCTATAACACTCAAACTAAAAAGTGCGTGATAATGGAAATTCTTAATGGTGTGTCGCCTAAAAATGCACCAATAAGTAAGATGAAACCTAGAAGACCAGTTTCAGGGATATGTGCTAAGAAATTAATGTTATGATGGAAAAATAATGATGCAAATGTAATTGGTGAAAGTAGTTCTAGGCATGAAGATGGTGAGAGTATTCAGCCTAACACTACAACTCTAACCACCCCAACTGAGTTTGCTAATGACTTCTACTCTGCTTTTAATCCATTTTTGGAAGAAGATGACTTTGATCCTTTCTTTGGTTTAGATAGTGAACCTGTAGATTCTACAACTGCTAAAAATGAATGTGTTGATAAGGGTAAAGGGGTGGTATTAGATGATGACCAAGTCTATGTTGCAACTGATAATACCATGGAAAATGAAACAGAGGATGAAAACAATGATGGAGATAGTAGTAAAAGTAGTGAACGTGATAAGATAGTGGATGTGGATAATGAGTTGGTTGATGTAGCAGTTGACATGGATCATTTTGATAGAGCAAATGCTAAGACAATGGGCAATGAGGGTACACCTGAGTTTAATGCTGATGAAGAATTTGATATGGGCATGGATGTTATAGACACTGAAGAGTTTGAGAGTGCTTCTGATGAAGATAGAATAAACAAGATTAGGAGTAGAAAAATAAAACAGCTTAACAAACAGAGTCAGCTTAAGGAAGGTGGTCTGCATAAGGTGCATTTTTTTGTTGGACAAAAATTCCCAAACTCTGCTAAAGTAAAAGATTTGGTGCATATACATTCAATTGAGAGAGCTTTATCTTAAGAAGAATGATAAAGTGAGAGTCAGAGCTACATGTAGAGGTATAATTCTTATGTTTAATACTAGATGTGATATTGGGCCAAGTCAAGTTGGTGAGTCCAGTCAAACTCAAAGAGGTGAGTCCAGTCAAACTCCTAAATGGACTAAAGGAAAAAAATTGCAAGTAGTAAGGATATTGAGAGTCTATTAAAAAGGTCAAACTTAAAAAAGGTTGGTGGAAAACCTACTTTGAGAAAAGTGGCAGACAATCAATGCCCTTGGGTTCTACATGTATCCAAATTACAAGACTCTGAGACTTGGTAGGTGAAGACATCTAATGAAACTTATAAATGTTTACAATCAAGGAAGATTAAATATTGCAATGCTGACTTTCTTTCACAATATATTATTGATCAAATTGAGACCAATCCAAAAATACCAATAAAAGCTATTCAAGAACAGTTATAAAGGAAGTTTCAATTAGAGGTGTCTAGGATGAAGGCCTTTAGGGAAAAAGAATAAGCAGTAGACCATGTTAGACGAGATTTCACTGTTCAATACAAGTAGTTGAGGGATTATGTTTTGGAGTTGCAACAAAGCAATCCTAACACAACTGTTAGAATTGGAGTGGAAAGTAAAGCAGACCACATGAAGACAACTAGGATATTTAAGAGGATCTATGTGTGTTTGGGAGAAGCAAAGGAAGGTTTTAAAGCTTGTATGTGGCAATTCTTAGGATTTGATGGTACATTCATGAAAGGACAATTTCCTGGGAAAATGTTGACAGTTGTTGGTGTGGAGCCAAACAATGGCATTTATCCTTTGGCTTATGGGATTGTGGAAACAGAATCAAAGGAGTCTTGGACTTGGTTTTTGCAGCATTTAAAAGAAGACTTGGATCTGCAAGACCACTCAAACTTCACCTTCATTAGTAACAGACGGAAGGTAAACTTTTATTTTAACTTACACAGTTATTTCAATTTTGTCATTTTCATACACATTAAAGCTTCTTTTTCATACACATCAGGGTATCATACCAGCTGTCGCAGAGATCTTTCCAGCAGCAGAACACAGATATTGCCTTAGGCACATTCTTGAAAATAGGAAATTAAGGTGGAGAGGAACTGCATACAAAGTCTTACTATAAAAGGATGCAAGTGCTTTGACAGTACCATAATTTAAAAAGGTTATGGATGAAATTAAAACATTCAACAAAGACTGCTATGAATAGCAAGCAAAGATACCACCAATTGACTGGGCTAGATCATACTTCTCAAGTAAAATTAAGACTTAAAACTTACCATTATCATGTTTACACTTTTAATAAGTTTGCTAATTAGGATTTGTTTAATAGGGAGGGCTAAAACTGATATCTTATTAAACAACCTTTGTGAAGTTTTTAATAGTCACTTGGTAGATGGTAAATAAGTACCCTTGAGTATGCTAGAGAGTACTTAATGAAAAGGATTGTACTTGTTAAGCAAGTTATAAAGAGAAGTGATGGTCCTCTTACACCCACTGCTACTAGGCTATTGAATGTGGTAAAGACTGAAGCAAGTGAGTGCATTGCTCATTTTAATGGAGGTAATTTGTATGGGGTAACATGACCTTATGGTGAGTTTGTGTAGTTGATGTGGAAAACAAAACCTGTTCTTGCAGAAAATAGGAAATCACAAGACTGCCATGTAAGCATGCAATAGCTAGTAATTGGAATATGACATCTAACAACATGGAGGTGGGCTTGTCTGAAAGTTAGGTGCATCCTTACTATAGGCTAGAAACATGGAGACAAGTTTACAGTCACCACATCAATCCTATTAAAGGCAAGATCATGTGGCCAAAGAGTCCTATTCCAACCACCATCCTTCCTCTAAATCATCATCCACAGGTTGGTAGGCTACCCAAGAACAGAAAGAAGTCTGCTGGTCAGGATATTCAAATGGTGAATAATGGAAAGCTGTCTAGGAAACTAAAGACTGTGACATGTGTTTTGTGCAACTCAAAGGGCCACAACAAGAGAAGCTGCATAGGTCCAAGAAAGGATGCAGGCAACAAAGGTAGCATAAGTAATGCAGGCAAGAAAAGGCCAAGATCCGAGACAACTACTAGAACTAGTCAGGCAGCTAAGAAGCCAAAAAATGCTCATATTGGTGTGCAGACAAGATCTCAGGCTTCCAATAAAGGAAATCAACCAACTGCTGCTGCAAAAAAGCCTATCAACAAGGGAAAAAAGATAGTGTAGTGTTCATTTTCTGTGTCTGCACTTTTAGTGTTTCAACTGTGTCATTTTCATTGGTTTTGTAGTTGTCTGTTAGATGTTGCAGTATGCAACCAAATAATAAATATGTCATTCTCATTTTCTATTTTGT
>BQNB010005523.1:32779-101820 GCA_026074375.1 Tanacetum coccineum
GAGGTGAGTTATTTTGCATACTAGTTTCTCCCTGCATACCAAGGGACAAATCTTGACCATCCATTTCATTAGATTAAAAAGACATGATTTAAGATTAAAAAAAACATGGAGGGACCAAAAGTGTAAATTTACTAAAACTCACACTACCACTCCCTCATTATTTGTAGTGTTGGCAAATCTTGCCCAAATTGCAATTAATTGATTTTTTTTGACATTTTGTACGTATTTTTACGTTTCTTTACGTGTTTTACGTTCTTATACGTTTTCGTCTGTTTTTTTACGTTTTCGGCCGTTTTTTTACGTTTTCGTTTTTTTACGTTTCCTTCGTTATTTTACGTTTTCGTCAGTTTTTTTACGTTTTCGTCCATTTTTTTAACGTTTTCGTTAGTTATTTCACGTTTTCGTCAGTTTTTTTACGTTTCGTTCGTTTTTTTACGTTTTCGTTAGTTTTTTACGTTTTCGTCAGTTTTTTACGTGTTCGTCTAATTTTTTACATTTTCGTCCGTTTTTTTATGTTTTCGTCTGTTTTTTTACGTTTTCAGCTGTTTTTTACGTTTTCGTCTTTTTTTTACGTTTTCGTTTGTTTTTTACGTTTTGGTCCATTTTTTTACATTTTCGTCCGTTCTTTAACGTTTTCGTCAGTTATTTTACGTTTTCGTCTGTTTTTTACGTTTCATCCGTTATTTTACGTATTCGTCAGTTTTTTTACGTTTTCGTCCGTTTTTTTACGTTTTCGTCTGTTTTTTTACGTTTCATCCGTTATTTTACGTCTTCGTCAGTTTTTTTACGTTTTCGTTCGTTTTTAGCGTTTTCGTCAGTTATTACACGTTTTCGTCTTTTATTTTACGTTTTTGTATGTTTTTTTACATTTTCGTCAGTTTTTTTACGTTTTTGTCAGTTTTTCTAGGTTTAGTCGTTTTTTTTTGTTTTTTTCGTTTAGTTTTTTACGTTTTCATCAGTATTTTACGTGCTTTCGTCTAATTTTTTACATTTTCGTCCGTTTTTTTTATGTTTTCTTCTGTTTTTTACGTTTTCGTATGTTTTTTACGTTTTCTCCTTTTTTACGTTTTCTTTTGTTTTTTACGTTTCGTCCATTTTTTTAGATTTTCGTCCGTTTTTTACGTTTTCGTCAGTTATTTTACCGTTTTTTGTCTGTTTTTTTTTTTACGTTTTCATCCTTTTTTTTACGTTTTCAATAGTTTTTTACGTTTTGTTAGTTATTTGACGTTTTTCGTCTTTTTTTTTCGTTTTTCATCTTTTTACGTTTCCGTTTTTTTGACATTTTCTTACGTTTTCGCATGTTTTTTTACATTTTCATACGTTTTCGTCCGATTTCGCAAATTTTCGTCTGATTTCGCACATTTTCGTCTGTTTTCGCACGTTTTCTTATGTTTTCTTACGTTTTCGCACGCTTTCGTCCGCATTCGCGCATTTTCGTAGGCTTTCCCGCGTTTTCGTCAGCTTTTCCGCGTTTTCGTCAGCTCTCGCGGGTTTTCTTCAGCTCACGCGCGTTTTCGCCAGCTCTCGCGCGTTTACGCCAGCTTTCGCGCGTTTTCGCCAGCTCTCGCGCTTTTTCGCAAGCTCTCGCGCGTTTTCGTCAGCTTTCGCGCGTTTTCGTCTGCTTTCGCACGCTATCCCGTTTTCGTACGCTTTCGCCCGATTTCCCACGCTTTTGCCCTTTTCGCACGCTTTCATCTACTTTCGCACGTTTTCTTACGATTTCGCATGTTTTCGTCTGTTTTTGTACGTTTTCGTTTGTTCTCACACGTTTTCATTCGTTTTCGTACGTTTTCTTTTGTTTTTCGCTGTTATCGTATGTTTTCGTATGTTGTCGTCTGTTTTCGGTCATTTCAGGACGGTTATACATCGTTTTTCATATGTTTCAGTCTGTTTTCGTACGTTTTTCGTCTTTTTTTTGTCTGTTTTCGCACAACTTTTTGTATATTTTCGTTGTTTTCGCATGTTTTTGTCGTTTTAAGATGGTTTATTACCGTTTCATCAGTTAACTAATCACTGATATTCATGCCAAAAACTTTAAAACCTAACCATAAACCCTATACCAAAAGCCTAAACCCATAACACACTAGATATTTAATATCTTAAATGGTATATACATAAACCTTAAAATGTATAACAAAAACTCTAAACACCTAACCCACTAAAACATTATACCAAAACTCCTAAACCCATAACTCTTGATTATAATATCACAATGATATATACATTAAACTTTAAATCTATACCAAAAACCTAAAACCTCTAAATACTAAACCTTTACATAAAAATCTAAACCTAACACTAAGTTATAATATCACAAATGATATATACATAAACTTTAAAATATATGCGAAAAACTCTAAACCCCTAACCACTAAACCTATACCAAAAACGCTAAACACTAACTATAGGTTAATATCACAAGTGATATAACATAAAACTTTAAAATATATACAAAAACCTAGCCTTATACCAAAACCAAATCCTTTAACCACTAGGTATAAATAATCACAATGATATATACATTAAACATTTAAAAACCTATACCAAAAAACCCTAAACCCTAACAAAAAACAAAAAAAAAAAAAACACCAACCTTATACCAAAAACCCTAAACCGCTATACACTAAACTTTATACCAAAACCTCTAAACCACTAACGCTAAACCCTATGCCAAAAAAAAACTAAACCCCTTCCCTCAACACTAAAACTCTATATCAAACAACCCTAAACCCCTAACTTACTAAACCATATACCAAAAAACCCTGAACCCTAAACTATAGGTATTAATATCACAAGTGATTATACATTAACTTTAAAATTATTATGACAAAAACTCAAACCCTTAACCACTAAAACCTATAGCAAAAACCTTAAACCACTAACTACAAGGTATAATATCACAATGATATATATCGAAACTTTAGAATATATACCAAAAACCCTAAACCCCTAACCACTAAACCGTACACTAAAAACTTAAACCCCTAACACTAGGTATATTATCCAAGTTATTCTAATATACATAAGTTTAAACTCTATCTAAACCCCTAACCATAGGTATAATATCACAAGTGATATAAACATATCTATAAAATCTATACTCAAAAAAACCCTTAACCTCTAAACCATCAAAACCATATACAAACGTTTTAAACCCTAACTATAGATTAATTATCACAAGTGATATATTACATAAACTTTAAAATTATACCAGAATACTAACCCGCCTAACACTAATCCCTATACCAAAACTAAACCTCTAATTACTATGTATAATATCACAAGAGATATATACATAAACTTTAAATCTATACCAAAAATCCTAAACCCTTACCAACTAAACCATATACCAAAAACCCTAAACCCATAATCACTAAACCTTATACCAAAAACCTCTAACCCCACTCGTATGTTTAATTCACAAGTATATCTTATAACTTTAAACCTATACTAAAAAACCCTAACCCTAACCACTTAGTTTTATACCCAAACTAAACATTAACCACTACACCCTATACCATAGTACCTTTCACACCTAACCACTAAACATATACAAAACCCTAACCCTGACCACTAACCACTCAACCATTATACAAAAACCATAAACCTCTAACCCACTAAACCCATTTTTCTGTTTCAATAACCTTCAACCCTCCTCCCTAACCACTAATCCTTATACCTAAACCCCTAACCACTAAACCCTATGCAAAAACCTTAAACTCATAAACACTATGTATAATATCACAAGTGGTATATACATAAACTTTAAAATCTATAACCAATAAGCACTAACCCCTGAGACTACCATTATACAAAAACCTAAACTTAACCACTAGGTGTAATATACAGGTGAATATATATACATAATATATAGAAATTTATACCTAAACCTTAACCACTACAATAAAACTATATACCAAACCCTAAAACCTATTACCAATACCTTTGTAAACCTAAGATTCACTCGTTAGCTTAACATTATACCCCTGACTTGTAGTATCACGTGTGATAAATAATATTAATAAAATATATGTGATAAAAATAAATATAAATGTGAATTAGTAATGGAATTTTCACATATAATTAATATCACATGTGATAAAACAATATAATGTGACACTAATTGTGATTATTTTAAAAATCTTAACATGTAATCAATGTTATTTTCACATGTGATATTATACTGTTAGTAGGATTTTAAAAGGGTGGTTAAAACATAGTTTTTATAGTGTTTTAGTTTAATTTTCACAAATTATGTTTGATATATGGTTAGAATTGTAAAGATGTTTATTTGTTAATGTCAAACATGATAAATCATTTAATGCTTTACATAAATATTTATACACATTTCATGACATCATGTTGAGTGTTCAAACTTACGAATATGTTATATCACATCTGATACTTTAAGCGGGTTTGGTTATAAAAAATAAAATTCTTCGTTATTCATCAACTTCTATAAATAAAGTGTTTCGATTTAAAGGTCCAAAAATTATGTGTGATAAATGGTTGGAAAGCTAAGAATGTGTACTTTTCAATGCCAGTAACGATGAATCGGTTGGAGTTTCACACAAATATTTATACCCGTTTTACGAAAGCATGTGAAGTGTTCTAACTTACAGATTAGTGTAATATCACAAGTGATATATCAAACAAAATACTGCATCGAGAAAAAACAAAAAAAATACCAAAAAAAAACAAAAAAAAAGTTTGTCGAAAGTATATGAAAGTGCCCCTCTATTGAAAGATAATTAAATGCTCGTCACGATGGTGTAATTTATGTATCTTAACGTTTTACGGTTTTTGCGATACGTAATTTTTTAAAAATAGGGGTGAAAATGTGTTTTAATTAAAAAACACAAATGTAGGAAGAGGGTGGTGAATGTTTTTTAAGGTTTAATCTTGTTCATTAGATAAAATTAAATCTTAGATTAATCCCCACCATTAGATCAAACCAAAATAAATGGTGAAGATTTGTCTTTTAGTATAGAGTTATTTTGGATACCCTCTCTTCCTTAGATACGGGGTGATTAATCTCAGCCCTCCATCTAAAATAGATCAAAGGCTAGGATTAAAATGATATTTTAATTAAAAAAACAAAAAAGGAAGGAGATGTATTTACGTCATTTCCCCTCACACACCTACCACCCCTAATTCATCTCATCTAGATCTAAATACGTGTTCTCTTTCTCTCTCATCAAACACACACACTAAAAACATATAGTTTTACACCGATCCAAAAATACACACACTAAAACACACACAAATCAAAGATCATCCACGAATCGCATTAAAAATGAAAGAAAAAGATGTCGATGATGTTGTTGAAGAACAAATCTTAACGATTAAGGTTAGAGCTGAAGATTTGAGTAAAAAGTTGATGAAATACAAGCTTAAAATGTTAGGAAGTCAGATAACTGACAAGAGTAAAAAGGGTTTTTGGTATAGTGTAGTTCCTCCACCTCATCCTTTAATCTATAATAGACCTAATAAGCTTGATCTGTCTTATTCTGGTCTTGAGGAGTTTCAACAACCTGAATTTGAAGTCTATGGATTAAGTGCCAATAAAAGTGTTTGTGAAAATTCTTCAAATGAGACTAAAAAAAATTCTGATGCTCTTTTGATTGAAGAATGGGTTTTTGATAATGAGGATGAAGTTGAGTCTCCTGTTGTGGTAGAAAAGAAAACTGTTGTTCCTACTATTCCTAAAGTTGATGTTGTTAGACCAAAACAACAAGAAAAACCAGTTAGGAAAATAGTTAGGTATGCTGAGATGTACAGATCAAAAGGTCCTAGAGGAAACCAAAGAAATTGGAATAATCTGAAGTCCCAACAGCTAGGAAGTGACTTTGTGATGAATAATAAAGCATGCTTTGTGTGTGGAAGTTTTGACCATCTGAAGAAAGATTGTGGTAAAGGGATAATAAAACCAGTGTGGAAAAATACAAGGAGGGTGAATGATCACTATTCTACAAGAATGACTCACTCCAATCCAAGAAGAAATATGATTCCACAAGCTATTTTGATGAGGTCTGGAATAAAAGCAGTTAATAGTGCTAAGCCAAAGGATGCACATAATGCTGTCAAGAGGAATAGGTTTAATGTTGTTAAAGCATCAGCATGTTGGGTCTGGATGCCAAAGAACAGAGTGATAGATCATGTATCCTGTTAGGATCTAGGACTAGATAGATCTTCTAGCCTTTGAGAATGTATAGTACTTATGTAATCACAAGCACATACGTGAAACTCCAAAAAGTAGTTATAACAAATGTTTATGCGGAAACTAAATAATTCAATAAAAGAAGAACAAATGAACAAACGATCCTCTATATCTTTCTATTTGATTAATAAATTCATTTTGTGCTTTTTACAATCGGTACCAACCCTAAAGCTAAAGGTTTTCTTTTATAGAGAAGAAACCCGAAATTAGTCAACAAAGAAACGAAAATCTCGTAAGAGATATAAGCCATATCTATCACTTTCCTAATTTATCTATTCCTATATTCATGAATATAAAACTTAGTCATTATAACTATAAATCCTTAATTAACATTATTTACTCTAACAATAACAATCAGCAGATTCTTCACTGTCAAGCAGGAACGAGAACATGACCACAAAACATACTCAGCGAATAGCTATTATAAACTTCAGCAGGACGACTTAGTGCTATCAGCAAAACAATAATGTCCTAACAGCAGAAACGACACTTAGTCCGTTGGGTAATCTTGGTCCCAACAATCCTCCCCTAAACTTGGTGTTGACTCCGTTAATTCCAAGTTTCTAGATAGAATCCTTCTTGAGCCAAGAGAATTGAAGAGCAGCAGGAAACCAAGAATGCGCAGCAGTATACAACGTAATCAGCAGCAGCACAACAAGCAGCAGAAACTATAGAAGCCACAGCAGCATCAAAGGAAACAGCATGAACTCGATGAACAGCAGAATCAAATGAGGCAGCAACATCTCTAAGCATCAACTTCCAGAGTTTGCAGCAACATCACCATTGACAAGTATGTACATCAAATAAAAAAAATTCAGTCTATTCTCATCACTTCCAGTGTGTTAACGTCCTGTGATAGGTGAATTCATTGAAAAATGTAATTGATTTTGATGTCTCTTACTAGTACCTTTAACTCTGGATAGTCCAGTTCTTGGCCACCAGAAAGGGTGTACTCCATGGTCAACTGAGAACCATTTCAACTCTCAGTACTTGAAACATTGGTGAGTTGAATACCATATGGTTTTGGGCAAACCATTACAGCCATCAAAGATTAGATGCCTTAACCTGGTAGCCGTTTGCTCAGGGCCAGTCCAATCCTTTGCACCTAGTAAAAGGTAAAGTCCTGGTGGATTGATGACCATGTCAACTCTATGTTCATGAAACATGGTGAGTCATAACCATACAATTTTTGAGTAAATTGTCAACTATCAACGATTGGAGAAGGATCTTTACCATGGAGCTGTTTGCATGGAACTAGCCACTTTTCATCCAAAGAATATGGAAAGTGATTAACCATCCAGTTTTGGTAACCTGGCAAACCATCAAAACGATTTGAAAATTTTACCAAGAGCCGTACCCTCCTTGGACTAGCCACTCTTTGTTCCAAGAACATGTGAGTGAAGGGCCAAGGATTTTTGTGAGCAAACCCTTACAGCTATCAACGATTTGAGTTACACACTAAAGCCATTTGCAAATGGTGAGCCAAAACTCTTCACTGGCTGATAGCCATGTGAGTGGAAAACCCATTTGACGGTATGCAGCAACGAAAACACCCCAGAATTATACAACACGAGACTATCAGTATAACACTAACTAAGAGTACATGTTTTTTTTTTTTTTTTTTTTTTTAAATAATACTAACGAAGCTATTGAAAACAAACACTAACTAATACACAAACTTACATAGGAGCAGAGGCAAGACACTCATAGGATTCCCGCAAGCCATCCTGAATCGTCTGAATAACACGTCCAGCAACCACAACATCCCGACAGTATGAGGGTGGAACTGTGAGCCTGTGATGCAACATCCTTTCAAGCAGTGGAGCCCGGATCGGATAAAACTTGTCCACAAACATATACACAGTTTTCCCATTCGTTAAGTCCAGTACATGAACAGAGCTCTTGGGATATAATCTCCAACCACTCACAACCCATTCATCTTGTGTTCTCCAAAAATCTTCCACATCATCAGAATGAAGGGACTGACACAACAGATTGACGTCTCTCCAAAGGTCTAAACCAACATCTACATCTGGATTGAGCCGAAAGTACCTGTTCATCCGTCGACGTAAAAGAAGGAGATCCTCACGATAGACATGAGGCAGCAACTCTTTCAGGTAGAAAAAGTTTTTGTGCCGTCGATTATCCTGATAATACACATGATAATAAGTGTTACGAAGCGGGCAACGCACAATCTCCCAATCTTTAAATGCTCCATACGGAATAGGGGGAATATAATCCTCTATATCATCATCACTCTCACTCTCAGAACTGAGGAAGTCGTCAACTGGTCTATCCCACAAAGAGGTATCACTTCGCACCCCACGATGTTTACTACGAGACCGAGGAGGAGAAGAGGCAGATTCAGAAATGGGTTCAACCTTTACCCGTGGATCAACAATCTCATCATCTGGGAGTTTGTCCACAACCACAACACCAGCACCAGAAACATACTGACCCCGAAAGAGTATCTCAGCAAGTACTTCATCTTCTGAGGCAGGGTCAGCAGCAATGCGAGACATACCTATCGGCGCGTCCTCATCACTAGCCAAGAAAAACTCATGAAGACCCCCATGGAGAGATCCAAAAGAGAACCCATCAAATGGTAGTGTGATTCATAGAGGACATTGACGGGGAAGTCACAGTTGTCAGAATCTGAAATGGAGAAATCTCCAAGCTCAAGTCGAAAGCAGCAGAAGCCATTGCTCTGAAAGTGGGAACATATAAAGCAGTACCAGTAGTATCAAGTGGAGCACCATCATATCAGGAACAGCAAACCCAGACTATAGGGAGTAGAACCAGCAGAAGAAAACTACAACCAACCACAGAATCAGATCACAGCAGGTTTTGTTGTGGTAGCAGCAGAAACATCAGAGGGTTGTGAAGAAGCACGTTCAACCCGTTGTCTTTTAGAAGGAGGCTCAGTTATAGCAGGCTTGGGTCGAAATAGATTATATTGAGCACATCAGTAAAATGAACCTTTTCCAGACTCTGCAGATAGTTCTCGGTATTTCTCAGTCACTGTTGTTTTCGACATTCCGTGACCAGCGTTCCATAGTGATAGTACCATTATGAGCCGCACACCACTGATTTTTGACCAAGTTACGCATCATTTTGGTGACTTCGGATTGCTTTAGCGGCTTACCCTTGAGTGCTCTATAGCGTAACTCTGCCAAGGCTCTCTTCTTCCGTTCCTTTAAATGCAGTCAAAGCGCTCAAAAAGTTTCTTTGTGACATCAGCTCCCAACAACTTACGTGCCAGGCAGGATTTGGTACCGACTTGCATCATCAAAGTCAACCATCCGTTCTGTCATACGCACATTGAGTTCATCTAATTCCTTCGCCGCTGCTCAAGACAAGAGGCCAACGTCGTCCTGAGCCAAATTCCTCCAGCCGGTAAACTGCTGACCAACCGCGACTTGCCTGTTCTCTTCTCGACGTTGCCTTGGCCTTGCAGCCCCTCTGCAAAGAAACTCAGCAGGAATCTCCAAATCTCGTGGCATGGGAGCCTTGCCCTTATCAGCACCAAACAGGCGGACCAAGCGATTCAAGAGTATCCGCGTGAGGAAGAACATCATATGAACGAGGAGCATAAACTCTCAAAAGCTGAAGTATTTTAACTCCTGTTCCTGTACGTCTATGAACGACCTCTTACGCCTAAGACAACCTCCTCCTCTTCCGCGTTCCTCTATATCCTAGAGGGAACAGTAGCTTATCGTGACCCATGAGCATCAATGCCATAACGTGATAATCCTTCCAAGGTCAACCTCATCTTGAATATCCACATCCCTTCCTGGTGGCAGAGCATCACCCACCAACCGTGCTGACCTCAATTGTTTTTAAAAACCGTTCGCGGTTCCTCCATACTTCTTTACGCGGGATACAAGGGTCAAAAGTGCACCCCCCATTATTTTTCTTGGAGACATTCCCAACACAGTTTCCAATAAGTCTAATCTTCCCATCCACTGTCAAGTCATATGCATATAAAACTTGTTAAAGTGTCGGTACCTCGGCCCTCCTAGCACATCGGCTGTGGTGGTATGCCATCATCAAAGGCCCCGCATGTGTCTCTTCATGGAACCACCAAGAATGGTATCATCTTCCATGAATGGAATTATCACTGTCCCTCAGGCGCCAATATAGTGGCAGGCCTAGTAGGACCTAAGATAAAGGGTATTCCTCAAGACAGTCAACAACAAATCATAGGGACGGCGCGGTGGGCCAAAAATGATTGGTCAATAGTATCAGGGTCCCAATATCCAGCTGGTTTACGGGGACACGCCAAACACTAAAGGGCTCCTCAAATCTCAAAGTCTGTGCGGGCGGGGTAGGTGGTCTAGGCACAGGAACAGAAGGCCATGGTCTCCAAGTCATAACCAGTGAGACAGGGTTAGGGACTACCCTTTCCTGTCTCAGGGCTGCCTGTCCGTGTTAATTCCCTAACAGGAAAACGGAGGAGATGAGGTGCAAGGTATGCCCTCAGCTGTACTACCAGCAGCCTCATTGGCAGCAGCATTTGGCTCATCAGCAGCATCACCAGCAGCAGCAATGGCAAGCATGGGTGGTGACAAAGGTATTGCCTCTCCCTCCCATTTTAACTTCATATTAGAAAACAGTTTCCGAGTAAAACCAAAAGTGGTCGATGTTCGGATTTCATGTCTCTATATGGCCATCAAACACCCATATCACAGAAATGAATCTAACCATCTACCAGCATCAGAGCCATATCTACCAGCAGGAACAAAGAATCCAGCATGAACAAATAACTATCCAGCAGAACCATAGTACAACCACAGAAACCAATCGGCCATGCAGAAAATAACTACCACAAACCATAGTACAACCAGCAGAAACCAAATCGTCCAGCAGAAAGATAACTACCATGCAGAACCCATAGTACAACACAGCCCAGAACCAGCGTCCAGCAGGAAGAGATAACTACCAGCAGAATCAAGTACAACCAAGCAGAAACCATCGTCCACATAAAGATAACTACCAGCAGAACCATAGTACACACCAACAGAAGACCAACCTGTCAGCAGAATAAGGTACAACTACAGCAGTATTGACTACATACAATGACAAGAAAAATAATATCCCACATAACATCAATCCACCCGCAAAAAGTTAGAATATACATATAACAACACAAGCCTCCCCTTAGCTTTTCCCCCTCCCCCTCAATTCACGAAAGAGGAATTCACCATCCCAATATTTGACCACCAGAACGCAAATCTTGGTCCATCAATATGCCTTTGTCATAATTCATCAGCCACATGTCATCGGTGTGGAGTCTTCAGCACTTGAATCGAAGTTCTTCTCATTAGGCAACTCTTATAAAGTGATGCCGAATCTCAATATGCGTGGACCTTTGATAAAGACTTGGGGTTCTTTACAATGCATATTGTGCTCTGGTTGTCGATGAAGATTTTGGTATTCATGAAGTTGAAACCATAATCCAGCAACTGGTTCTGAATCCAAAGAACCTGAGCACTGCAGCTAGCAGCAGCAACATACTCGGCCTCAGTGGAAGAAGTAGCCACAATATCTCTTTTTGCACTGCCAGAAATTAAACGTCCTGCCCAGAAATTGACATCCACCTGTAGTGATTTCCTATCCCCATGAGAACCAGCATAATCACTGTCACTGTAAGCTCCAATTGAAAGGAGAATCTTAGGGTACCACATGCCTAAGTTTGGGTTGCCCCTTTAATAACTTGAAGATTCTTGACTGCATTCAGATGAGAAGTCAGCGAGTACTTGATGTCTGGAACATGCACAAACTGCAAACATTATGGTCAGGTTCTTAAGCTTGAGATACATAGTGAAACCAATCATGGATTCGGTACAAATGTACATTAACTGGTGGATCAGTTCAATCTTTCACTTTGGTCTTACAGCTTCATAGGTGTGGTGCAGTTCTAACAATCCAAGTCGAACGTAGTAACATAATCGTTTACTACTTGTCTTGCTGATTAAAAAGACCATCAGCAACTTTTTCACCTGTAGGCCTAAGAGAAAGCATCTCTCCATAGCACTCCATTCAAAATTCTCACCATTCATCAATACCTCAAATTCATCACACCACTTTATTGTTTACCCAAAGATGATGTCCTCCTCATAAACCTGTACAAAATTATATCCCGGAATCTTTCTTGATGAAGAGTGTATTGTCAATATACCTCTTCGTAGTATGTTTTAACAAAAAGTAGACAATCTTGCATACCAGCCGAGGTGCTTGATGAAATCCTACAGAGCATTATAAACCACTCTGTATACATGCTTTGGGAAGTAAGGATCTTCAAATCCTTTAGGCTGAGTGACATACACTTCTTCTTCAATTTCTCCATAGAGAAAGGCACTCTTAACGTCCAACTGATATACCAGAAAGCCCATATAAGAAGCAAAAGCCAAAAACACTGATAGCCGCTATTCTGCCACTGGTCAAATACCTCATCGAATCAATGCCATCCTCTTGTGTCGTGTCCCTGTGCACCAACCTTGCTTTAATATTCCTTACAACTATGCCTCTGGCAATCCCCGCTTGTTCTTCAAAATCCATTTTGCTCCCTATTGCATGGTTTGCCCCACAGGAATGGACAGTTTTCCATCCATACTGCTGATTGAGAACTGTTGCTTCGCTTCTTGCATAGCATCAACCAATCAGGATCCTCAAGTGCTTTAGCTATACTAGTTGGTTTCTAAACTGAGAAAGGAAGTCAAGCAGATCAACAATGGATTGGTCGTAGGATTGGATCCTTTGTTGATCTTGAATATATCCAATGAACGCACTTTCACCAAACGTGGATTTTTGAGCTCTCTTCTTGACATAACAGAGAACGCAAGAATCACCCAAGGAAGCTGAGACTAAAGGATGAATTGTGTCACAATCGTTTGGTAGAACTGGGAGTTCCACTTCCACACAGGGGCTAAATTGGTAAGAGTAGCACGAAAACATCTTCATACGGAAGATGTGAAGATCGCCCATGAATTTTGGATCCATGCATACATCTGTGGGGACGGGAAATCGTGTATAGTTTCACTTGAGCCTAATTGTTGACCAGACAATGTAGACTCATCAGCGTAGACAGGGTGAAAGTCAGCAGAAACAGATGAACTGACAGCAGATGGCTCTCATCATAGGTTCAACAAGACCACAGTGGAAAGCATCAGCAATTACCAACACAATCACTAATCACAAAGGACTGCCAGAGATACACCATCACAGAATCAACGCCACAAATCTTAACATTAGAATCAACGCCAGCAGGATCCTTAACAGCAGAATCAACGCCAGCATGATCCTTAACAGCAGAAACACCTTGATCTCGAATTTCAGCTTCAGCTTGACATAGTATTTCTGCTGTTGCCTGCGAGAACAAATAACCATATCGTGCAGCTGCGTCCTTAGCTTCATATTCTTGTCTTTGAAGCTTAGCAAGCTCTTCTGCATAATCTTCGATTGCGTCTATAATACGAGACCTATTCTGATGAAGGATCTGCAAATTTGTTAGAAAGGAAAGTAAGAATCACGATCACTTCTCATCTACTTCTGAATCTGATTCATGATCTTGTGTACCTGCATTTATGTTAGTTTACGTGTGTCCCTGCAGGTGGTGTCAGGTTTTAAAAACGAGTATAACCTAGTGAATCATTTAAAAGTCAAGTCAAAGTACCACTCATGAACCAATTCCCTGAACAGTAGGTTTATCTTCTAAAAATCTCCAATTCAGTGTTTCTTCTAACCCTCTTGTTGGTAATGATAAACCCTATAGCCTTGCTATTTGAAAGCATACCCAACAAGATAACCGTCATCAGACGTTTACCCTCAAATTTTCCCAAATAGTCACTTGTAATTAAGGGATAGTTACTTGACACGCAAAAGTTTAAGATGACTTATTCTGAGAACTTCCCAGATATCAAATCATAAGGTGTTTTATTATGGGGATTAGTTATAAGACCCTGTTTAAACATAACATGCATGGCCGTGCTAACAGCCCAGTCCAAAACATGGTAGATAATTTTAGAGTCTGCCAACAATGGTTCTAGCGGCCATCTATTAGATCCTATTTTTTCCTCTCAGCAACCCCATTTTGTTTTGTGGAGTCTAGGTGCTATAACCCTCTTAAATCCCTTTGCCCACAAATTTCAATAATATTTGCATTGTTGAACTCTGTCCCATAATCCACACCTTATTGACTCTTTTACCTTTTTTAGTGCAGCTGGTTTTCTATTAAGTAATGATCTATTAAGGACATAAAATGTTTTATCCTTAGTCACAAAAAAAAGTCCATGAAAACCTGCTAAAGTCATCTGTACCACTAAGGTTAAGTATTTCTGTCAATACCTCCAGATAAGTGAAGGTACCAAAAGTCCATATGCATCAATTCAAGTATATAATAAGTCTCACTCAGAAATAGGCTATAGGAAGCCTTATGTTGCTTTCACTTTGTTGCAAAAGCAACACATTGTGTTCAATGGTGAACACCTTGAGAGGTAAACCCATCAACCAGACGCGTTCCTTGGCTAACTTGTGTTGATTGTTTTGAAGTTCACATGAGCCATCCTCGGATGCCATCTGGTGGATTCATCTAAGATGCTTTTTGCGACGAAGCAAGTAACCTTTTGTTCTGGTTGCAAGTCTGAGATGTGGAATGTGTAGAGATCATGTTTCCTAGGAATTCTTAGTACCACCTGACGTTGAAGAATCATCAGGCAATTTGGCATTCTTCAGAAAGCACAAACAATCATTGTCGTGAAGAAAACTATGTTCTTTTATCACAAATTTTTGATACAGAAAACAATTTAAAGTGCTGCAGCTCTTCAACATAGTAGATCATTTTTCAACAGTCAAGCTTTGAAGTCCTTAAGGTGCCTTTCCTGATTAATTACTACCATCTCCACCTCCAAATTTTACAATGCCTCCCTTGATCTGCACAAAATCATCAAGTTTTTCCTTGTTTCCTGTCATACTTCTTGAGCAACCACTGTCAACTATACCTATTCATTATCTTTACTAATAGGATCACCCTTATAGAAATCCCCATCATAGCAAACTTAGCAGCAGCATCAGAAGCATCAGCACTATCAGCATGAAGTCCAGCCATCATCCCATATACCTTCTCAACTGCACCAGTCGTTACCTCTTATGCTATGTTTTGATATATTACCCATCATTTTAAGGACAAAGCAAATGACAAATAAAAGAATAGTTTCTAAGGCTTATTCCCCCCTACACTTAAGTTGAACATTGTCCCTAATGTTCTATAGAAGTACCCGTAAAGACGAATAAAAGGAAAAGAAAACAAGTAAAAGAAACTAGTACTCCCCTGGTTTACTCAATAATGGAGAAGAAACATGCGATAACTAGTTAAATCGTCATCCAAGAATTGTCCAATGAAACTTCCTAAGAACTTCCAAGCTTCTTCTCATCAAATATAACCTGTAATCAAAGACAAAGACAACTACACCAAGCATAAAATATGCGATATATAAATATACAATATGAATTTAGGGTTTAACTCGATAAAGCAGTAAAGATAGGATGAGAGAATTGTCAAACTCTGGACCTGGGCGTTTGACGCCATCAGGAAAATCCTGACCCCGTCACAGGTGTCGTGGTGATGGCGTCGCGTGTAAATCGTGACGCCGTCTCCACGTTATGTGAAAACAAAATTTTTGTTTTTGATGAAAAATTTCCTGCACTTGATTCCATAAGTTAATTCATGTACAAATGGCTGCATAAAACCTGAGATTTGACAATTTACTCATATGACTCAAAACTGACGCGAATTAATCTAAACAAATTATTTAACATGCTTGAACTTGGTTCAAAAACCGAATAGATTCCCCTACACTTATTATTTGCAAAATACCATTGATTGAAATTAAGACGAGGTTAAAAACAATACAAAGCATGATTACAAGATAGAGTTCAAACATGATAGAATAAAATGAAAAGAATAAAACACACGACACTCCTAATTGCGGGAAATGTAAATATTGGGTTGCCTCCCAAGAAGCGCTTTTCTTTATTTACGAGTCTTGTAGCTAGACTCGAAGTCACACGTTCTTACGTGTCGTAGAAGTGGTCCAAGTCGATGATTTCTCTTTCGGAGAGCTTCCTAGTGGTGGGGATTAACTGTAGGGTTTTGGTAAACTCCTCTCCGTCTAGGTCGATTAGTCTAATCTTGGTGTGCTATGCTCTATCTCCATTTTTGGGTGGTTTGTCCTAGTTAATTGGTTTTTTAATTAGGTCCTATGATTCCCACATATTACTTTTAAGGTTAATGGGTATGGCTCCTAAGAATTCTACCATCATCCTAAACACTAAGGTATCCTTAAAAGGATTGAGCTCGGCATCTCTAGAAATTTCCCATTCTCATTGTAAATGGCAGTCTAAGAAGTCCTTCCTAGCATAATAAGAGGTTCATGCGCCTATTCCATCCGAGAGAGGTCGTGGTTTGTATGACTTCCTTTTTCCAAGTGTGATCCAATAAGGTGCTTCCTCCTCACCTAAGTCTACCCCTTTTACTCTGAATACCGACCTAATGATTCCTTCCCCTACCGCAATTTTGGCCATCCTACAATCTATAACTGCGTTGGCGGTAGCTAGGAATCCTCTCCCTACTAGCAAAGGGGTTTCGAGGTCCTTCTTCATATCGATCAAGTATAAATCATTTAATAGTTTTAGTTTCCCTATGTGGACTTCTACGTCTTTACAATCCCAATGGGGTAGGATTTGGTTCCGTCAGCTAACCCAAAGATATGGTCAGTCTCTTCTAATAATCCGATGTTAAGCTTTTAAAGAGGTAAATTGGGATTATGTTCACACATGATCCTAGATCAGCCAAGGTGTCGAAAGGTTTTGAGTCCACTAATCTACAAGGTAGAGTGAATAGTCCGGGGTCTTCCATTTTCATAGGTATTTCTCCTTGGACAAATGCTGATCCGTTTTTGCCTAGTTCTAAGCTTTCTATGTATTTATCTAATATGGCATTATAGATTAGATCGTGAGCTAGGACTTCAAGAACCGGTAGGTTAAGATGCAAATCCTAGAATTCATCTTCAAGAGTTAGTTCGGGCTCTTCTAGTTGTTGTGGTTCGGTTTCAATCTTGGGTTGCCGCAGGCTTGTTTAGGAAATGGTTGCCTCCTTGAAATGTGCCTTGATAGCATTGATTGAGTTGGAAGGGTGAGATGAGCATTGGGGATCGATTGTTGGGTAAGAACGAGCAGACAAAACTGGGGTAGGACTTAGTTTTGGGTTCTTGACCGTATCGCTAGGTAGTGCTCCCGCTATTCGATCGGTGATGGCCTTCAACACAGTGTTGATTTTATTGGTCATCTCGCTTTGCTGTTGTTTGAAATCGGCTTCAAACTTGGACATTCTAGCGTCTTAAGATGCCATGAAATTAGATACCAATCCTTTAAGGTTTGATTGATTGTTAAAGATTCAAGGATTGTCGTTGAAAGAACGGTTAGGGATCGAACCGTTGGGTTGGAACCGGGTAGGTGGGTTTAAAAAATTATTTTGAGAGTTTTGGGGTTGTCTCCACCTAAGGTTTGTGCTGGGAATTAAACACTTCAGAGTTAGTACTGCTAAGCCAACAATTAGTACTGCTAGAAGAAAACAGTTCGTACTGCTTAAGAACTGTTACTTATATACTGCTAGAAGAAAACAGTTCGTACTGCTCAAGATTACAACTGCCAGTACTAAATCAGTTAGTTAATACTGCTAGAGTAAGTTAGTACTGCCTGTACTAACTTAAGACTATTGAAGAACTTACTACTGCTGGTTATAGAGTTACTACTACTGGTTATAGAGTCACTACTGCTGGTTCAAGATTACTACTGTTGGTGAGAAAGTTAATGCTGCTGAAAGTCTTCTTGTTGTTTCAACTGAAGTTAATGCTAATTGACTAAAGTTTATGATGATTAGTCAAACAGAAGACTGAAGATTAATGATGATTGAAGAGATTAATGCTGATTAAGAATTTGACTAAATACTTAAGAAAGTATTTAATATTTAGTCATTGTATTTAATATATTTGACTAAATATTTAGGAAAGTATTGTAAGCCCATTAGGACTTTTTGGTGTATAAAAGGAGATCCTAGGGCATCTAGTTTATTATCTCATTCACCTCATTCATCTCATTATCATACACATACCTACACAACATCTTATTGTAAGCTTCAAGGTTGTAAACCATAGTACTAGATCAAGAGTACTCGTATTGTTGTTTATCAATAATATTGAAGCATTTGGTTGTATCTTGTGTTCATAATTATTGTTTCATTGATATATACTTCTAGAGTATTAAAGAGTAGATTCCGCATACTCTTTGATATACACACAAAGTTTCCACGATTGTTATTTTAGATTCATCTAAGGTAACATACTCTTTACTAGGTAAAGAATCGTTCAAGGCATGGGAACAACAAGTGGTATCAGAGCTAGTGCTTTGAGAAACTTTGATCTAGAAGATATCATCAAGAAGAAATCATTTACTCACAAGGAATAGATGGCTCCTATGGCTCTTTCAGACTCTAAGGTAAATAATGAAAAATCTTGCTCTAAAACTTGTCTGACAAACTATGAAGCTCTAAAGAAACAGTATGATGATTTACTTGTTAAATTAGATGATTCCACGCTTGATGGTTTTAGTCGATTTTTCAGGGCTTTCCATTCGAGTGGTTCCACCGGCTCTGTCCTCGGGTAGAAGGAGACTGCAAGCACCTCGTTATGATCGCCCCCTTCTTCTTCTTCAGTCCACTCCCCATCATGGTTTACTGTGTCGACCTATTATTCCTGGACCAGCTTTGTGATCGGCACAATATAGGTAATCGTCATGGGAGTGTTTGGATTTCATAGATTTCCTAATGTTGAAGGTGACGGTTTCACTTCCGACCCTTAAACTCAATTTTCCTTCGTGAACAAAAATTACAGCTCTTGCCGTGGCGAGGAAGGGCCTCCCCAAAATGATTGGGACAAAGCTCTCTTCATCCATTTCCAAAACTACTAAAGTATCAAACTAGGACGATAAACTTGCTTATTTTCACAATAGATTCTCGCAAACCCGATGGGGTATTGACTTGATCGATCGGTAGTTGATATACTTCAATTTTGGGTAGGACCCCGTCATGGTGGGAATTATGATGGCGTCACGTGTATTTTGTGACACCGTCTCCAGCCTCTGAGTAGAAATTCTTGAGAGATGTTGGTGTAGGTCCGTAGTCTTGTTCGTTTCTTCTCCAAATGAGCCCAAGTCACGTGTATTTCCTCCAAATGCCTTCCAAATGCTGAATACCTAAAAAGGAACAATTAAATACCTATTTTGGGCATAAATGCACAATTTAGAGGGCTAAACGACCTCAAAAAGTGTATAAAATGACACGTCATCACTCCCTTTGGCATGCGAATAATGGTTTCAAGGAATGGCAGATTGATGTGAATTTGCTTAAAGATTGAGAGAAGCTGCTCATTCTCGTCATCCTTTTTCTGCTTCTTTAATCTGGACAAAAAGGGCAGATTAGATGACTTGGAAGGTTGGTAAAAGATGGATGGCCGAGGGATGGGTTCTTGTACAATTCTTGGTTCTTCTCCCTCGGGCCTTTCTTTTTCGATTTCCCCCTCAGTGAGGTTGTCAGACGTTGGTCGTGGTGAAGCTGGGAAAGGAGGGTCTTGGGTGCTAACTCCTGATCTGATTGTTATGACGAAAGTTGGTGCTTCAGATTCAGGAGTTTCGCTTTCCCTGATCGTGAAGAGGATTTGGGATAATTGTTCATGTAATTCCTTACGGTGTTGGTCAAGCATATTTCCTATCCCTTCCGTGTGGGACTTCTTCTCGAGCATAAAGTTGGCGAGCTCGTCTTCAAACTTATTTCTAACAATACATTCAGGGCCATCCTCTCCTTTTTTTTGTTACGTTTGCTGTTCCCCAATGGTGGGGTATCGTCGTTCTGATAAAACCTCAGAAGGGAAGGATCGTCGTAGATGTCTCCCCCGGACAAGCATACCTGCTCGGCCAGGTTGGTCTGCTTGCATTCATCAACCTCGTGGGATCCTCCGCATTAGTCACAAATTACGTAGGGGTTTTTCAACCCAACTTCTCGGGTAGGTGTTTCAAGGTAGGAAATTTGGTTGCAAGCCCTTTTTAGACGTCCCCTAAATGTAGGTTGCATTGCTTTCGAAATGGAAGAAACGTTCATGGGTGGTGACATATCATCCCATAGATCGTCTTGGTATTGGACATATTCTTCAATTAGATTCCACCCCTCTTCTTTGGTGAGAGAGTTGAAGCGGAATTGAGCGAATTGATCGAGTTTCCTACGGTTATCCTGAGATATGTTGTCGTGAAAGATTTGTACCAGAAGCCATTTCTGTATCCCGTGATGGGGAACCTGTTTGATTAAGTACTGGAAACGAATCCAGGCGCTTTTGATGGGTTCGTCATCCCCTTGTTTGAATCAGAGGATTAAATTTCTTAGGGACAAGGTACGTCCTACCGGAAAGAAGTGGTCAAGGAATCGTGATACGAGTTGATCCCATGTCATGATTTGAGTGGGGGGTATTCTGTCAAGCCATGCTGCTGCTTTTCCTTTGAGGGAGAAATGGAAGAAGCGTATCCTAGATGTATCCCTTGTGGCTCCGTCAGCTTGTATGTTATCGACGATACTTAAGTAGTGCTTAACATGATGGAGGGGGTCCTCATTTCTTAATCCTTGGAATGTGCATGTTTTTTGAATCAACCAGATGTCGCTTGAGTCGGGGATTCTTCCTGTTTGTTCGGTTGGAAGGGTGATTGGGTTTTGGAAACCGGAGGGATTAGGGGAGAATGTTCATGTAGGGTTTTGGGAGGTGTTGGTGGTTTGGCTCCAGTGTTGTTGGAGGAGGATGCTTCAGCATCAAAGAGGTTTCTTCCGGCTATAGCAAGAGATTCGTTCTACTGTAGATGCCAAGCGGCTCTTTTAAGCCTTCAGAATTCTCTTTCAGGTTCATCGAGGGGTTTAGTTAACCTTTTAACGGTGCTACATGTCATGGTGGTTGACGAGAATGGGTTACGAAACAATTAACACAAAGAAAAGATAGACTACGAGAAAGCTAATATGCAGAAATTAAAGTCTCACTTGAAAGGATTCAAGCAAGTAGAATAAAGCTAAACTATGATCAAAACCTAACTATTCCCTGGCAGCGGCGCCAAAAACTTGCTGCGGTCGTCGTAAGGGACTTCTACAAGAATTTTTACAACTCCTTAGGTAGAGTACCTAACCGTTGTAGTAGTAGTATAGGCAAGACTCGGGGGTTGTTATCATTCTATAGGGGGATAGGTTGGGAAGACTTGATCACGGTCTAACAGAATTCTAGGGGTTGAGAGAAGATTATTTTTGTATTTTTTTATTTATATTAAAGCAGGTAAATCTATTGTTTGAGAGGTTTGATTGGTTTTAGCTATTAAATTAAATAATAAACTACGCTAATTGTGATAACAATATAATAAAAAGATTGTATTCATTTAATCATGTATTGCTCCCTAGATTGCTTCTCCTAGTGTTGTTGCTTTGTCACACTTGTGATGATCTATGTAATTATTTCCTAAGTCATGAATGGATTACATGAACCCGCCGTCTATTTAATATTCCGTTGAGGCAAAACACAAAGTAAGGTAGTATGAAGACTATTACCCGGCCCCCAAGAGTATATTAAATGCATTTAAAATATATTAAAAGTGGATCAACCATATAAGGGGCAAGGTAGTATGAAGACTGTTACCCGATGGTATCCTTTCTACACAATCATGTTTCCCTAGACATATCAACAGCGATACAGACAAAAGCTAGTTTTCTAAAGCCTAAAATGCATATTCATCACAAGAAGCAACACCACTAAGATCTACATTCTAGGTTTTATACAATCATAAATGAATACAATAAGGAGTTTAGCCAAGCATGTTAAAGATAAAGCAAGAACAATAAAGAATCAAACAACAAGACATATTGAATGATTAAGATAGTCTTACTTGATTAAAACATGAATTGAAGGAGGTACAATAGGGTTTTGAAGCCCTAAAATCGTCCTAATAAGCTGCCAAATAAACTAGGGTTCGTCTCGCTTTTTTACTCTAAAGTTACACACATAAAACACTAATTTTAGGTCTATATTTATAAGAATATCGCTGTGACGGCGTCGCGTTTTAATCATGACGCCATCATAAAGTAGAATCTTCTAGATCCAAGTTGAGTCGGTGCGGGCTGACGCCGTCAAGAGATGTTGTGACGCCGTCACTAGATGAAGTGTGACGACGTCGTGTATAAATGGTGACGCCGTCTCCAGCCGCTGAGACTTTAAAACTTGAGAGTCTTGGTGTTGGTTCGTAATCTTGTCCGTTTCTTCTCTAAATGAGCCTAAGTCACGTGTATTGTCACACCTCGAAAATTTCAGGTCAATATTTTAAACTTTTCCGATCATTATTTTTGACTTTTATATGTTACGTTTGAATCCGACAGTTTACCGAGAAGTTAACCCGCGTAAATTTGAAAAACGTCATCGGACGCGTTCCGAATTCGGATTTTGATTAATTTAGATATTATATGAGTTATTTTATCTTTTTTAAGTGTTTCATAGTTTACGGTCACACCCGGTATTTATTTTTACGCTTTAACGTTTAAATTACGTTTTTTGCGTTTTTGATCAAACGGAACCCCAGAAACTCGAAATATTTTTGTGTAAACTTTAGTTATCATCCATCTCATGTTCTTAAGTCAAAAATTTCGTTCACCCTCCCCTCTTGTTATATATTAGACGCCTAAAGCAAATCAAATGCACCATAAGTCTTGAAATTAAATCAAAGGCATCTTTTTTTTGAATTTCCCATGCATGTGTATGAAAGTGACACATGAGAGGGTCATTCTCATGCACATTTCCTCAACTTAGACAAAAACATATGATACTTACACACTTTTACCTCATTTGACCAAATCAAGACCAACTTATGCATCTAGTATGAACCAGGACTCAAAATTCTGAACCATAATGGTCCTTGTGGACTTGTTTCGGCCGAACCCTCACACACACACACACACCTTTGGTGTGTGCTGGTCATATGTACACTATTATCCACACCCTAAACCCTAATATCTTCCTATAAATACTAGCACATCTCATTACTTAGGGTTACTTCTCATTTCCAAGCCTCTCAAAAATCTTATCTCTTCTTTCTTTCTCTCTTTTGACCACGACACAAACAAACACCCTTATAGGGTTTTTTTTCTTGATTTCCTTTAACATCCAAGTATTCTAGGTTGATTCTTGTTCATACCTAAGGTGATTTCAAGTGTTGGTTCTTTGATTTCAAGGTTTTTCTTCAAGATCTAAACTATGGTTTCAACATTGTTATTGGTTTTATAGATCTAGTATTTTGGGGTTTAGATCTTGTGATTTCTCTACTTGTTCTTCATTCTTGTAAGTGCCTTGATCTTTTCTTGTGGTTTACTTATGTTCTTTCATATGTGTTTAAGATTCATACATCCATATGTTGTGTTTTATTTTTTGAAAGATTATAAAACAATATTTTATAAATAATGATGTTACTTTGTTTCACTAGTTAAATATTATGTACTTGGTTTCACTAGTTAATTTTTGAAAGATTATAAAACAAGATTTTATAAACAAGATTTTATAAATAGAAATGAAGGGATTAGGTTAGTCTTAGGTGCGGTTTTGTTGTGGATTAGTTGTGAATGGAGATTAGGCTAGATTAAGCACTATTGTGAAGTTTGATGTGATTTTTGGAAGCGTTTGCGAAAAATGATGTTGCTGATCCAAAATGGGTTTGAGGTTTTGAGTGACTTAGGAATGTTTTCATTAGGTGTAAAAGTAGTTTTTGGAGAGCTCGTTTCGAATAGATAGTTTTTCATATATCACACATTAAAATTAGACTTAAAACGGCCAAGTTATAGCCAAATAAAACTTGAAACATTTTTTAGCAAAACCAAATGAATAGTTGCTGATGTGAATAGTAAAATGGGTTTTCAGACACTTTCGAGATATTTTGAGCTTTTAAAACACTAGTGAAACATATAGTAACACATAATTAGTATCATTTAAAGACGTCGTTAACATATTTTAGGAAAAACGTTGAAGTTACTAAAAATAGAAAGTTTGGTGAATTTTAGCAAGATGGACATGGAAGTTAAACGTTTAGATATCTTTAGTGCACTTAAGGAAATATGGACTAAGCCAATATAGGGGATGGTATTAACGTCCCGAAACTAAAAACCATCCTAAAATAGAAACTTACTAAAAATAGTAATTTTTGGTTAAACGCCGAAAACTTAACGAAAAACTATATGATTTTATTTCATCATGATTACTCTAATAAGCTCAATAAGCTTTCAGAATTTACTAATAAGCTGGTGTTTTCAGTTAAGCTTTCAAAGGTTAAATGTGATATTAACTCTCATATCTCTCCCAAATTTTCCTCGCATTAATGAAGGAAGCCAGTTTTGGAAGGGCTTTCCATGAACTTTACCGCTTTATCTAGATAAGCTGGAGCTTGTAGATCAGCTCATTAAGAGCTTATTTGATCCCTGTTTAGCTGGGATCAAGGTACTTTTCCTATTTTCTCTCTTATAGCTTAAACTGCTTATTGCTTATTTCTGCTTATCTAGTGCTAATTAACTGTTTAGTTCTGCTTATATCAGCATAATTTTGTCTTTAGATGTTACTTAATGCTTGTTTGTAGTTTTAATTTCATTAGTTAAAGTTTTTATATAAATCTGTCAAAAAAATCTAAAAATATTAGCATTAGCTTATAGCTTAGTGAATAGTGTTATTTGATAGTTAAAATTAGCTTATTAGATCTAGTATAGTCTTTTTATTATCTGGTATTTTAAATCCAAGCACTGAATCAGCTTTTTGAGGCTTAAAAATGGAAGATCAACTTTTAATAGGGTGTTTGGATCAAGCAGTACTAACTTAAGTTAGTACTGCTGGATCTGTTTTACCACTTGCATCAGATTCACCTCAGTCTTAAGTTAGTTTTTTTTTTAAAAAAATTTGATTGTGTAATTCAGATTTTAAGTCAGAGAAAATCATGTTAAGGTTCTGAGTAGCAAATGGGTGGATTCTGTGGTAAATTTGATCTTTATATATGCTTATTTGATTTGATTTAGTTTAAGTGCTAGTTAATGGTAATTTCATGCTTGTTTCTGATGCAAATGTAAGTAGAATTGAGTTTGTAGTAGGAATGCAATTGTCCCATCTTTGATTTTGTCCAAACTGTCAAGTCTCTAGCTATTTTCAAAGATTAAAAGGTATAATTTCATGTGCAAATTTGGAATAGGTTAAGTTTTATCTTAGGATCTTAATTTGTTAGTTTAAGCTTATTAGACAACAATCTTCATTTGTTTTTAGTTTTTAAGTTTTAAAAGTAGCTTATACTAGCTTAAAACTAGGGCTGCTCTTAGCCACTTAAAAACTCTAAAAATCCAAAAAATATAGATTTAGCTTAGACCTCTTAGTTTGCCTGCTTTTTCTAGTTTATTTTGTATTCCTTTTAGCTTATTTCTTGTTTTTTAGTGAAAATTAGTTATAGTAGTTAATATGTTTTTGATCATTTCCCATTTCCATGTGCTTATTTGTTTTTAATTTGAGCTTAAAAATGCTTAGTTGCCCTTCAAAACTGCCAGTTTTAAGTTTAATTGAAATTAAGTTCAAATAAGCTTTTCAGCTTATTTAGTTAGCTAAATTTTTGTTACATTTGCTTATTAGGTATAAGTGTCAATGCTCTCCCAGTTTTTTTTAGCTTTCATTAGCTTATTTTTTATCTTAAAAATTTAAACAGTTAGCGTATTAGTCATTTAGTATTAGTTTAGATATTTTGCAATTTTTAGTTCAGGCTTGAATCTAGCTTATTAACAGTTTGTTCAAAAGTTGTCTTGTTAAAAGTGCTTATTTTTAGCTTATGTTTAGTTTTCAAAAAGAAAAATTTTTAAAACGTTTCATAAAAAGAAGAGGTCACAGGGGTGAAACCTGTGCTCCCTTTATAAGCTAACATATTTAACACACACGACTTAACCAAATGTGCCATTGGGTCTTTTCTGTCATCCTACTACACCATTAGGTATTTAAGCATCAATTTCAATTTTAGCTTATTTGGTTTGTTAGCTTATTAACTGCTTATTTGTTCAGCTCTTTTCTAGTTTTTTATTTTTCTTAGATTCCATATTGTGCAAGTATTTTCCATAATTTTTCTAGATTTTTTAAAATTGGTTTAGTTTTTTTAATTTAATTTTCTCGTATAAATTTCGTTTTTTTATATCATAATAAATAAATTAAAAACCAAAAGAATTTAATTCTTTTCTGAAAATTTATTTTAAGTCAATTAGGAGTTTTAAAATTAAATTCTGCGTTCGTAGGTTTAAATTTGATATACTTGTTTCTTTGTAGCGTTGTTATGTTTCCCCGTTAACGTTTTTAGGATTATTAAGTTAGTTACCTTATGTGAAAAAATATTCCCTTTTGTGCTTTTTTGTTAGTGCCATTTTTATTTGTAGAAATAGGAATCAAATCAAAACTTGAAATTATTCCAATTACGCGATCACAAACTAACCTCGATTATTAATTTCGCACCTCGTTCGGGATACGATCCGGGAAGGTTTCTAATTATTACTTGGATAAAGTAATCTTCTAGAATCCTCTCGGAATTTCTTATCTTATTCTTTTATTGATACTTAGGTATTTAGGTATTATTTTATTATATATCCTCATTTTGCCCGAATCAAATTTTTGCGCCGTTGCCGGAGGTTTTTCGATTTTCATGTTAACGTTTGAAAATTAGTTTTTGAAGACCCTTCCTCGTGAAGTTATCGTTTTTTATTTGTGGCATATTTTCTTTTTAATAAAACCAAAAAAACAAAAATATTTTATTTTTCTCAAAAAATACCAAAAAAATCAAATAACCAACAAAATCAACCGTTGTGTCACTTGTGAATTCGGCTCACATTTAGATTACTACACTTTTTTTAAGAGAGTCTTAAGGAGGGTGATCTACCAAACTTTCGACCCGAATGGGAGTAGGTTTTTTTTAAAACGCTTAGCGCTATACCGTTCTCTGATTCTTGTGCGTTTTCTAAAGAGCTACCCTTTTCACTTGTCTCGATTACGGTTACAAAATAATTTTCTTTTTTATTTTTAGTGTATGTAAACTCGCTCTTCTCTTGATATTCGTTGGTGAAACCTTACTACCAAATCCTACTTTACGAATCTGAAAGCGTGTAAAGCGTAGACGTTCCAAAAAAAAACAAAGAGTCAGTCAAACCGATTCGTCTTGAAGAGACTTCCCGTAGTTAGGATGGCCCGCATCAAACGTACTATGGCAAAATTACTCCGTGCACCCACCGAGGGATATGCGGAGGCAATCGTAGTAACCACCGTTGCCACGCTGAGCTTCGAGCTCAAGCATAGTCGAATCAATATTGTACTTCAAAACAAATTCTTCGGTTTAAAAAAGATCTTCATGCTCATATTCGCTATTTTACAAGAGATTACTTCTACGTTGACGTACAAAGATGGTGCCCAGAACATCGATTAAGCTTATGCTTTTTCCTATTTTCTATTCGATTCGGACCTAGAGCCCGGAATTGGCTTAATCAAAGAACACTTCTCGTTTATTCTCACTTGGGTCGATCTGTGGTCCAAGTTAATTAACCATTTCTTTACCCCTCAAAAACACAAAAAAAAAAAAAATCTCCAAAAATGAATTTCAAATTTCATCAAAAATTTGAGGAAACGTTTAGTGAGGCATGGGACCGATTCAAGGATCTCCTTCAAGCATGCCATCATCACGGTTTTACCGAATTGCATCAACTCGATACCTTCTACAATAGTTTAAACTTTAAACCCATCCGATCAAGATTCGTTGAATTCTGCAGCCGGTGGAAATCTTTTGGAAACGACTGTGAGACTCATGAGTGTGTGAAGATTATTGATAAACAAATCAATAGTTGTACTTAAGAACACCCAATTGTTTCTCAAGCGAAAGCAAGTAATGTTGATTCTTCATATATAGCTAGTGTCGTAGCTAGTGTCGTAACCAGTGCCATGACCGCAATGTCTAAACAACATCAAGCCCCAGCTTCCGTTAAAGCTGTTGAGGAATCTTATGTTACTTGTGGCGGTGCTCATTCTTACCGACAGTGTCCCGCCACCGATGGCAACATTTTTTCGGGCTATCAAGACAATATTTAAGGATATGTTTCAGCAGCCGCAGTGAACTATAATCAAGGAAATTCCAGTTATCGCCCTCAGAGTGTAGCTAACCAAATTCGACCACCGGGTTTTGCTCAACCGAATGTGCAAAATAATCAAACCCGGTACAATCAAGATAGAGGAAATTATCAAGGAAATACGTCTTTTCAACCTCCGATTCAACAATCTTAAGTTGCTACTTCGAGTGACTTAGAGAAATTTAAGAAAACAAAATGAAGCTAACATGAAAGTATGCAAAATCAAATCAATATGCCTTGTCTGAAAATTGAATTGAGGAAAAGAAATTCAAAGTTCGATACAACTTCAATGTCAAATCAAACCAATGATAGTTAAGACTTGATGGGCTAGTTTCTTTCAAATGAATACTGCTTCTTCTTCGAGTTCGGTCAGCCACTATTGCTATATCCGAGAGGTGTACTTAAAAGCAATCTCCACCCCGAGTGGTGTTGCTATAGATGGACACCTATTCTCCTCTGTTTCTCTCCTCCTACGGTCGGTGGAACAGGGAACAAGATAGGTATACATAGGAAAAATTAAACGGGGGGGGGGGGATGCAACCAATTCTGAACACATCCAACCTCCGGTTAGTCCAAATCGTGTTCAATATTGATGAGCCGTTGTTGCTCCTAAAGCTTAAACCAACTATATTATCCTTCACGAGCCAAACTAAACAAAATCTGTTTATTGTGAAAAAGATGATAACCTTGACTTCAAAATTTGTTGAAATTTTTAGGAATTCATTTTCGAGCTCGTTTTCGCGGATGCTCTTTTACATATGCCAAATTTGATTCAATGTTAAAATTCTCATTAATACAAAGAATAAAATTGTTGAATAGCTAAAAACGCCGGTGAATGCGAATTGTTCGGCGGTTTCTTAAATAAAGTTGCACGAAAAAAACTTAGAGACCCTGGCTAAATTTTCTCATTCCATGTGAATTTTCCAAATTAGTGTATTGCTTTACTTGGCCGATCTTGGTTGCAAGCATCAACTTGATGCCTCTTTTTTCATATGAGAAAGCTAATCACTCCCCGACATACTCCTACAGCAAATGATTCTCGAGCTCGCAGAACGATCCACGACTTCGAACGGTCTGGAATTGCCGAAGATGTCTTTTGTTTAAGTAGGAAAGTTCTATTTTTGGCCGACTTTGTAGTTGTTTATTATTTTATCGATCCTCGGGTTCCTTTATATTCTCGAAAGACCCTTTTGAGTCCGGCACGTGCTTTGATAATGGTTTACGGTGAAGAATCAACCACTACGTAGTTATGATGAGCAATAACCTTTAAAGTTGGACAAACTTCGAGATACTCCTACAATAATTCTGAACAGTTAATCGAATCGATGTCATCTATGTTTTATGTGAGGAGTACGCTCAAGAAGTTCTTGGTTTTTTGGATATTTCTAAGAGTGGCAATTCCACTCCGTCTTTAGATCCTATCCTTTCTACTTCTTTCCCCTCTCTCACTCCGTTTGAAGGAGGCGACTTTATTTTGGAAGAAATTGAAGCGTGTCTCACAAATGATTCAATTCCACCGGAAATTGATGATGCGACTTTGATCGATAGGGGAGATCTTTTTATCGAGAAAGTTATAAAATGATGGTCCATCGTTCCTCTTCCCTCCGAAAAAGAACTTCATTTTGCGGAAATTAAACAATTAAATCTTCCTATTGATGATCCTCCGGCGCTCGAGCTCAAAGATTTTACCGTTCATCTTGAATATTGCGTTTTTAGAAGAACAGGATAAAATTACCACCATAATTTCAAAAGATGTTTAAAAGATGGAAGAAAAGACCGCCCTTCTAAAAGTTCTCAAGTCACACAAACGGGAAAATTTAATGAAAATCTCCAACATTAAGGTTATCGACCCTATTTTTTGTACTCATAAGATCTTAATGGAAGATGACTTCAAAACAGCGATTTCAACATTCAAAGTAGGGTAATGAAAAATAATGAGGTTATCAAAAAGGAAGTTATCAAACTCCTTGATGTCGGATTGATTTACCTTATCTCTAATAGCCATTGGGTTAGCCCAGTTCATTATGTACCATAGAAGGGCGGTATGACCGTAATTGAAAATGATAATAATGAGTTGATACCTACTCGATTAGTTACGGGATGGCGCGTATGCATTGACTACCGAAAGATAAAATGATGATCACTAATGGATCATATCTCATACCGTTATAGACCAAAATGCTTAAGAGACTCGCGGTAATGATTTATATTGTTTTTCTTGATGGTTTTTTTTATGGATTTTTCAAATACCTATTGAACCAAAAAAAGACAAGATATGTACCACATTCACTTGCCCTTATGGGACGTTTGCCTACCGACGTATGCCTTTTGGTTTATGTAATGCTCCGGGCACGTTCCAAAGGTGCATGATGGCCATTTTCCACGATATGATCGAGGAAACAATGGAGGTCTTTATGGAAGATTTCTCGGTCTTTGGGGATTCTTTCTTGTCATGCCTCTCCCATTTAGACAAAATGCTAAAACGGTGCGAAGACACTAACTTAGTTCTAAATTGGGAGAAGTGCCATTTCATGGTTAAAGAGGGCATTGTCCTTGGCCATAAGATTTCAAAATCCGGGATTGAGGTCGACAGAGCTAAAGTTGATGTTATAGCTAAACTCCCTCATCCGACTTCCGTCAAAGGTGTTAGACATTTTTTAGGTCACGCCGGGTTCTATCGTCGATTTATCTAAGATTTTTCTAAAATCGCCCGGCCGATGACCCATCTTCTTAAAAAAGAAACTCCGTTTGTTTTCTCGAATAAATGTATTGAAGCGTTTAATATACTTAAGAAAAAGTTAACCGAAGCCCCAGTTTTAGTTGCCCCCGATTGGGACCTACCATTTAAAATTATGTGCGACGCTAGTGATTATGCGGTAGGTGCAGTCTTAGGGAAACGAAAGACCAAATATTTTTAGCCTATACACTATGCTAGTAAGACCATGACGGATGCTCAAGCACATTACACGACTACAGAAAAAGAATTATTAGCCGTTGTGTATGCTTTCGAGAAATTCCGGCCTTACTTAGTCTTATCAAAGACCATAGTGTATACGAACTACTCGGCTTTTAAGTATCTTCTTGCTAAGCAAGATGCTAAGCCAAGATTGCTTCGGTGGATTCTCATACTCCAAGAATTTAATGTCATTATTCGTAATAAAAAAGGAGCGAAGAATCTCGCGGCCAACCACTTATCAAGACTAGAAAATCCACATCAAAGTGATCTCGAGAAAAAAGAAATTACGGAAACATTTCCTCTTGAGACACTCGGGATGGTTACCTTTCGTGGCGATACAAGTACCCCATGGTTTGCCGACATTGCAAATTACCATGCGAGGAATTTTGTAGTAAAAGGGATGTCATCCCAACAAAAGAAAAAATTCTTTAAGGATGTTAAGCATTATTTTTGGGACGACCCCTATTTGTTTAAGATTTGTGCGGATCAAGTGATTAGACGGTGTGTTCACGGCTAAGAATCCGTATATATCCTCACGGCTTGCCATAATAAACCCACCGGGGGACATCATGGTGCCAACTACACCGCTAAAAAAGTCTTTGATGCCTGTTTCTTTTGGCCTACTATTTACCGAGATGCCCATGACTTGGTCACACGGTGTGACGCTTGTCAACGTTAAGGCAAAATCTAGCAACGCGATTGTTAGGATCAAGAAAAGTCTCGGTCACTTCCAATATTAACTAGTCAAAGCCCGTAGTTAGTCAATGTCTAGTATGAACACAAATAAAATCATGTACTTTTCAAGAGTCTGATCCAGTCTGATCCTTCTTGAGCATGGGCTCAGGGTCTGGTCCAGCCAAAGCCTCATGTGCTTTTCCAGGGTCTGATCCAGCCTGGTCTTCTGCACGAACAGATATCCCTACTCCTGATGTCACTGTGGACGAAGCTACTTCACCTTGTTCTTTGTCACCTTTAGGAGCAGCGGCTTCTGTTCCACTTTCTGTTCGTTCTGAATCAGTTGTTGATGAAGATTCATGGACCACTTTCTTTGATGTATCATCTTCAGGTTGAGAAGAGGGTCCAGTTGTCGAATCATGAGGTGCTTGATCACGCCTTTAAAGGATAAACTGATCCGTAGTACTTTTCTTCTTTGACAAGATCCGGATCAGGAATGAGCTACTTGTTCTTCGGTTCCAATAGCCTTAACCCTTATCCCACTACTTCAGTAGTTGGGAGTTGTTCAGATCTGGATCCTCCGATCACTACTCCTCCAACAGGTGCCTGACCTTGTGGCAGAAAGGAAGGATCCAAGCTAAGCTTAATTGCTCGTTCTATTCACATCACACCTACAACAACCTTCTCCCTTTCTTATGCGCCATCCAAACTCATCTTCTTATGGCCAGTTATCGAGAGCAGATCATCACCTTCTCCTTTTTTTTGGGAGGAACAGGTTTATTTGTTGAGCTTTCATCATCTTCATCAACAAAGTTGGAAAAAAGCCTTGTTCCTTTTATAACTTTCTTTCCTGTGGAGCTTACGCTTAGAAGGCTTTTTTTGTCATAGACTTAGGTTTGTTTGGATGAAGTTAGGCTTGGTTGTGTTGAAAGTAGAAGTAGTTGGGGCTTCTTGGTGGTGCACGCTTGTTGCAGGTTCAGGTTGCTTTGCATGACTATCCCTGTGGTGGTTTTTCTTTCGTATTCTTAGCATACCATTCCAGATACTTTGGATATAATGAAGATTGGTGAATGGCTTGAAGCAATTCAATTGGTATTGGGAATCGCCATTCCCAAACACTTCATATGTTTCACCTTTCCGAGATAAACTTGAGATTACCTAGCAGAAAGTCATGCTCCTGAAGATGACAAAGTAGACGTCATGTCTTTTATGTACTCACTGGAGTCCCCCAAAATAGTAGATTATTCGATCTTAGTAAACCCGCCCGTAAGAATGAGGAGAGGAACTGCTTTCATCTTCTTATGTCTTTCAGACTGGCTTTTATGACTGCCTTGTGTGAGAAGATGTCTAATCCCTTGAGTAAAACTCTTCCCATAACAGTTCTGATGATCAACATTAGTTTGAGTGACAAATGCCCCCACAACATTTGTAGCACTGGGTGGCTTGGTTTGTCAACCACCGAGATGTATTTCCGGTTTAAGCCAACTGGTTAACTCCATGTTAGAATTGCTCTCCATGCTGATATACATAATTCACACGTATATTGGAGACAAATTCTACAGGTTTAAGGGTACACTCCATTGATTTACAAAATCAATCAACGTGTCACCAGTCGGAGTACTCAAATGGGTGAGTTTGGGTCGATAGGTGTTATAATCTAAAGGCCTTTTTAAGGAAGATCAACAACTTAGATTGAACATTGTTCATCAACAAGACAGCAAAAAACCCCATCTTTTCTCGTCATACTTCATAGAGTTCCAGAACTGCTGAATGTAATGAAAGAAATAGCCATAGCCAGAGAAATCTCTGAAAAAGTTGGTGTTACGCAAGATGTCCACAGATATCTAAAAGATGGGGTTCTTCTGTAATACTTTGAGCATCGAAAAGAAGATTGCTTTTCCTGATTTGTAACCATTGAGAGCGAGGTACAATCTGCTCATCTGTTCTTGCTGGTGCTTGAGCGGGAACATTTTGCTCTGCCATCGTATTCTGCATAAGAGTAATTAACAAAGGAAACAAGCATGGCAGAGAAACGATGTAGAAGAGAAGGTTGACATGACATGACACGCTCAATAACAGCAACAGTTTAGACCACAGGTTGCAAATTTTCAAGCAGATACAATGACATGTTATCTAAGCCATTAATTGTGATAGATAATTAATAGGGTCATAGGAATAGGCCTTAAATAAATTAACGGGCTTAATGGGCTAAATTTCTGAAAATAAGCCCAAACCGCCGCCAAGCAGTTTGTCAACCCGCCGTGAGGTGGATTGAGCAAACCGCCGCGAAGAAGAGCACCAAACCGCCACGAATATTTTAATATATTAATCAAACCGCCACGGAATAAAAATTTTGCAAAGGGCGGGATGGAATATTTTGATAATAAAGAAATATTTCGACGAAACCGCCGCGTGGCAGCGGTTTGGTTGAATTTAATATTTTAATATTAAAATTATCAACCCGCCGTGTGATTTCTATTTGCGGCGGGTTGATTCATGGCGGGTTGATTCACAACGGGTTGCCTTAATATTTATATTATTTTATTCATACAGGTAAACCGCTGCCTCGCAGCGGTTTGGTCGAATATTTCTTTATTATTAAAATATTCATCCCGCCCTTTTCAAATTTTTACTTCCGGCGGCGGTTTGATTAATATATTAAAATATTCGTGGCGGTTTGGTGCTCTTCTTCGCGGCGGTTTGCTCAATCCACCTCACGGCGGGTTGACAAACTGCTTGGCGGCGGTTTGGGCTTATTTTCAGAAAATTTAGCCCATTAAGCCCGTTAATCATTTAAGGCCCATTCCTATGACCCAATTACTTATCTATCACCCATACGGGCTTAGATAACATGTAATTGTATCTGTTGAACAATTCTGCAACCTGTGTCCTAAACTGTTGCTGTTATTCGAGGCATGTCATGTCAATGTCAACCTTCCTCTCTAACATCGTTTCTCTGCCATGCTTGTTTCCTTTGTTAATTACTCTTATGCAGAATACGATGGCAGAGCAAAATGTTCCCGCTCAAGCACCAACAAGAACAGATGAGCAGATTGTACCTCGCTCTCAATGGTTACAAATCGGGAAAAGCAATCTTCTTTTCGATGCTCAAAAGATACAGAAGAACCCCATCTTTCAGATATCTGTGGACATCTTGCGTAACACCAACTTCTTCAGAGCGTTCTCTGCCTCTGCTAGTGTTCCTGCCATCTACATTCAGCAGTTCTGGAACTCTATGAAGTATGACGAGAAGACTGGGGAGTTATTGCTTGTCAATGATGAACAATGGTTCAATCTAAGTGTTGATCTTCTTAGAAAGGCCTTAGATATAACTCCTGTCGACCCAGCTCACCCATTTGAGTTACCTCCGACTGGTGACACGGTGATTGATTTTGTAAATCAGCTGGGGTACCCTGAACCTGTAGAATTTGTCTCCAATATACGTGTGAATTATGTATATCAGCCATGGAGAGCAATTCTAACACTGATTAACCAGTGCTTAACCGGAAAGACATCTGGTGGTGACAAACCAAGTACCCAGTGCTACAAATGTTGTGGGGCATTGTCACTCAAACTAATGTTGATCATGCAGAACTGTTATGGGAAGAGTTTACTCAAGGGATTCAGACATTCTTCTCACACCAAGCAAGTTCATAAACCAGTCCAGGAAAGACCCTAAAGAAGAAAGCATTCCTCTCCTATTCCTTACGGGCGGTTTACTAAGATGATAATCTACTATTTGGGGAGCACCAGTGATGTACATAAAAGACCTGAGTCTCCTTGTCATCTTCCAGGAGATGACTTTCTGCTAGGTAATCTCAAGTTTATCTCGAAAGGTGAAACAGATGAAGTGTTTAGAATGGCGATTCCCAAACAATTGATTACTCAAGCCATTCAACAATCTTCATACTATCCAAAGTATCTGGAAATGGTTGCTAAGAATACAAAGAAAACACCACAGGATAGTGCAAGCAAGCAACCTGAACCTGCAACAAAGCGTGCACCCAAGAAGCCCACAACTACTACTCCAGTCAAACCAACCAAGCCAACTTCATCAAACAACCTAAAGGTCTCCTACAAAAAAGCCTTCTAAGCGTAAGCCTCCACAAAATTATAAAAGAAGCTTTCTTTCCAACTTGTTGATGAAGATGATGAAGCTCAACAAGAACCTGTTCCTCAAGGAGAAGGTGATGATCCTGCTCTCGAACTGGCCAAGAAGATGAGTTTGGATGCGCATCAAGAAAAGGGAGAAGGTGAAGGTGCTGATGCTGACATAGAACGAGCAATTAAGCTTAGCTTGGATCCTTCCTTTCTGCCACAAGGTCAGGCACCTGTTGGAGGAGTAGCGATCAGGGATCCAGTATCTGAAACAACTCCCAAACTACCTGAAGTAGTGGGCAAGGGTAAGGCTATTGTAACCGAAGAACAAGTAGCTCATTCCCTGATCGATCTGTCAAAGAAGAAAAGTACTACGGATCAGTTTATCCTTGTTAGGCGTGATCAAGCACCTCATGATTCGACAACTGGACCCTCTTCTCAACCTGAAGATGATACATCAGAGAAAGTGGTCCATGAATCTTCATCAACAACTGATTCAGAGAACAGAAAGTGGAACAGAAGCCGCTGCTCCTAAAGGTGACAAAGAACAAGGTGAAGTAGCTTCGTCCACAGTGACATCAGGAGTAGGGATATCTGTTCGTACAGAAGACCAGGCTGGATCAGACCAGAAAAGCACATGAGGCTCTGGCTGGACCAGACCTTGAGCCCATGCAAGAAGACCAGACTGGATCAGACTCTGGAAAAGTACATGTGTCTCTTGCTGGACCAAACCCTGAGCACATGGATGAAGAATTCCTCGCTACAGCCTACCTAAAGGTTCATGAAAACCTGAAACTCATAACTGATGAACGTGTCATCGAAGATAATCCAAAAAGTCATTCTGGTTCTATGTCCGTCCATGAAAATCTAGAAGCACTGATAGCCCTTTGGGGATCAATTTCTTTATGACAAACCAACCGAAGATGATCAGGAGAAATCTAAAGTTGTAAATGAGTCTGATTCCACCATACCTGATCCAGTCATCAAACCGTCACCACAACTCTCCCAGAGATCACTCCATTCATCGCCCTTCAGCTAAGAGTGGCAAAATTAGAGCAAGATATGTCCTTTGAAGTAAAGAAGACTGATCACTCTGCTACTGTTTTGGCTTCTATTAAATCCCAAGTTCCTACAGTTTTTTGATAACTATCAACGGAACAAAACATGATGATGCCACTTAGGATTCTTGAACGACACACTGCAGATTTAATTGAGAAATACTCTGTGCTGCCTGGCCCAGAGTCTATCAAGAATCAAGAATCTAAAAAGAGTCCAAAAGAGATTATCAGAATCAAAAAGAACAAGTGAGAAGACACAGAGTCAACTAAACCATCAGGTCAACTGATAAAGTTACACTTGAAGAATTTGATCTAAAGAATGCTCTCTTCAAACACATGCATAAGAACAGGACTGCAAACAGAAATCCTGCCAACTACCATCTATACCATGCTCTTATGGAAGCGTTAATAGCAGATGAAGATGCCATGGATAAGGAGGTTAAAGACAGGGTTAAAGACCACAAAAGAAAGCATGATAGTATGATGAAAGAAGATGATGATGATGATGATGAATGAAGGCCCTTCAGCTGGATCAAACCAGGGTAAGTCAACAAAAAGGAGAAGACACGATTCAGGTGCTTCTAGTCAGCACATCCTCCTCACTAAAGATGATGAGCACAAGTTTCGAAGAAACACAGGATCTGATGCATCTGCGTCAAACAATAGCCAACTCTTACTCATCTGCAGGCAAAATCACTGACACAAGAGATGCTGTTATTGACTCTTCGATGCAACAAATCCTGAACCCGAATCTGGAACTCCGAACATTCCTCTGATACGTTACAAAACATAGATGAAGGGCATGTCTCAGATCTGGAGGACACTGATAACGCTCATATTCCCAAGGTAACGGCTGCTACATGGTTTAAACCGATTCCAGAAGATGAAAGACCAGCTACGCCTGAACCAGAATGGACCATTCCCCCGAATGATTTCCCTGAACCAGAGAACAACTGGGCAAATGCATACGCCACAACGTATCAAGTTCCCGCGAAGAACAAGCTTCAAAGGAAGACGTATGATATAGGTTCCTTCATCCAATGGTTCTGCAGACGAACAGGAAAGAAGAAGCTCTGCAAAGCTAATTTGGAAGGTCCAGCTTTCAACCTTGTTAAAGCCTTTCACAGAACAATCGTCCCTTTCTTAATTTTAGATTGGAGAGATGCCATAAGCTGCTGACGAATAAGGTTGATTTAATAATCCTGAGGGTCAATCAAAACGCTGGAATACCTTCTGACAGGTGACAAAGAACGAAAAACTGCCTTATCCATATCCAAGCTCAAAGCCGCTCGTTACCTAGACTTTGGACTAGAAGAATTTAAGTTATCCGTCTTTGTTGGTTTGAAATGAACGCGATTATGACATCAGTGCAGCTTATGGTATCACACACTGGTGGTTCAGAAGAAAGCAATTTTACATCAACAAACACAGTGAGCCCTCAGATCGTGAAGCAGTCAGATCCCAGATGCGAATTCTCAGTGTGATCCGTGTCAAGACTTTCGAAAAATATGGATACAACTACTTGAGAGAGATAATTCTCGCCGAGCCTGACTACAAAAGAGTACAAGATCTCGGAAAAAGGATTTAAAAAAAACCTACAGTCCAAATGATTTTGAAGATCTGTATCTACTCAATATTCAAGACAAACTCAACCATCTGTCTAAATCGGACAAGATCCATCTACACACAGCAGTCAACATGTGGATCAGAAACCTGGTCATCAGGGAAACGTTGGAGGCTTGCAGCTCGAATTGAGAGATTATTCAAACAAAGCTCAACCTCGAACATCCTAATTGGGATGCAACTGACTATTCCTTCAAAGAAGATTATACAATTGTCCCTAAGCCAAGAGCCGTTATCTACAGAGACATAAATGATCAGAGAAAGTTGATGAGGCTGAATGAGATACACAAGTTTAGTGATGGGACGTTGACAAGAGTCATGGAAAAGCTGGATCACATGGTTAAAGACTTTCATCTGTTCGAGTACAAAAGGCATGGAGACTAGGAAATGGTCAGAGGATGACAAGAGGAGGAGCAAAGACCTTCATCACAACGATTAAGAAAAGACTACAAGATCAGGAGATCTTTCGAAGTCTGGAAAGCTTTGTTGGAGGAAGAATAAGAGATATTGACTACAGGCTGATCAACAAAACAACGTGACGACATCGTCGTTACAATAAAAAGGTCAATATTTTCTTATTGTGAATAATATATCTTGTACATTAGTAAGTAGTGAATCTTTTGATGATTAAGTGTAGGAATAATTTATATCCCTCAACGATTGAGGGGGAGCAGTTATATGTTTCTTACACGACTTAGGAATTATGGCCACACTTTTCTCCCAAGTTTTATAACATATTTAAATCAATTGATATCCAAAATGTCAAAGGGTTTAAAATTTTTGATAAGAGGAGAAAATGTGATTAAAATATGTGAATAAATAATAATCGAGATATAGGACTCAATGTATATACTCCCGCCCAAACGAGCTAAACAAGTCGAATACCGAAGCACATTTTTAGGGGAGCGTTTCTGAAGAAAAAAAAGAACGAGGTACTAAACGCTATGATATTTATATCATAAGTACTTTAATTTGAATTTCAATTGTTTTATGTAAAGAGAACTGTAACAAAAGTCCGACCAAAAAATGAAAAAATTTTACTTTATTGGAGTTATAGAGGGATTGGTAAGGTTAGTACAATCCCAAATGATCCAGCCACAAACGAAGGGATCTACCAGGACAATCCACTATTAGTGTAAGAAGTCCTTAGGTTATGACATATAAAAGCAGTAAAAGTGAGAATAAGGGAAAAGTTGCCCGACTGAGATGGAGCAAGTAACTGGAATAACCCAACAAGGTTCTAGTCATGAAGTCTCGGTAAGCATTGAAGGGTAAGAATTAAAAAGAATTGTAAGGCAAAGGATGTAAAGGAAGAATCCCTCCAAAAACTTAGGCAGAAAACCGATCAATACGTATGCTGCCAGAAATCACTAAGAGATTGCTACATTGAAGATTGACATCATGGACCCAGTGATGCAATGCACAACCCTTCCTAGCCACTCAGAATCTCTCAAAAGATATCTGTTTCAATTCTCACGGAGACTAAACACATTATCTATTGACTTTCTCACTCCGAGTTAGTTGATATTGAACAGGTGGCAGCGCTCCAGCCCCGATTAATAGACCAAAACGCACTATTGAGTCTAGAGCTGAAGAGATCGTCAAATAAATATCGTTAGGACACATATCCGAATTCTCTTGTCATCACACACGTGAAACAAACCCCTTATCCTAAGAGTCCTACGCATTAATCCTTGTGATATTGCCAGAAACATCCGAGTGAAACGAAGATTTTCACAATGAAGATGGGAAATCCTGCTAGAGCTACATCAAACCAAGCTCTTGTAGGTGACTGTGCGATTCTACAAGAATCAACTATGTGTCAACTGGAAAGCAACGATGGTGCGATTCTACGTGAATCACACTTGTTTCCAGGGAATGAATTGGACGTATTGAACATTTGACAACAACAAAACTCACAAAGTGGTTATAAAAATATTTTCTATATCTAACCTCAAGACTGAAGTTTCAAATCAATTTTCTCCTTTATTGCTAACTGTTTCATTACAGAATCATTAAAAGATGGATGATGGAAATTGGAGTTTCCAGTTACAGAAATGTCAAGTCAATTCACAAATAGGCTAAACACGACCTACACTTGATATGAAGTTAAGAAGAATCTCATAAAGGTTTCAAAGCATCCGCAAAACTCTGATATCAAATAATATCTTCACAAGTGTATCAAAATGGCGATAAATTACAAGATGATGTAAGATTATGTTTGGCCGATGATCTCAAGAAAGCTCAAGATCACAGTCAAAGACAAGTCAATGATAAATCAAAAGATCTCTGCCACAAACGTACAAGACATTAAAAGAAGAATCATATCTCTACGAGCCAAAGACTGAAGTGATTAAGTTTAGTATTTTTAGGGGTGACCTCCCTCAGGGGAGATTGTTAAAGATGTTTAGAAAAAAGACTCGCCACCCAGGTGTTTTTAAACTGTTTATTAATAGCTCGTAGTTAATAGTTTACCGTATGACTTTTGGTAATTAACCGGGTACTAATACCCGATATATTGTAAGAACTATATATATATATTCCTCTTCCAACTTTGGAAGAGGAATCTAGTCATTTATTCATTTTCCATTTAAACACACTTGTTTCTCTCTCTAGAAAACCTCTCATGTGTTTCTCTCTCTAGAAACTAGCAAAGTCCAAGAATCGACCCCGTGTTATGATATATGATATACCACAAGGTCAATTTTGATGAGATTGAAACTAAAAATATTGAGTTGGAACATCAAGTGGCGTCATTAATTAAGGAGAATGAACACTTGAAGTTGACTTACCAAAGCTTGTTTGATTCAATCAAAAAGTCGCGGGTTCAAACAAAAACTTCAAATGTAACACAAAACGAGGCAGAAAATCTAAAGTCTCAATTGTTTGAATTTGCAGAAACAAAGTTCAATAACATTTTGGGAAAGATTGAATTATTCAAAAAGAATCAATTTGATTCCTTTTCAAGATCAAATGTTGATTTTGTATTCTGACCTTTAAAAAGGATTCGGGGGAGAATATTATGGGATAAATGAAAATGTAAGTTTTCAACAAAGTTGTCGAGCTTGAAAAGTATTAACTCAACAAACAAAAGAATTTGATGATGTCAAGCATGAATTGCCGAACAAACACAGCTAAATTTGCGGCATATTTTGAAAAACTTGAAAAAACGAAAGTTGTTCTTGAACGACAATTGGCTCGTAAGGTTGACGATTCTAAAGCCGAAAAATATTGATTTTTGAAAGAATTTAATCATTTAAGGACTCAACGTGAAAATCTGAAATGGGGGGGGGGGTAAAGGGGGGGGGGGGGGGGGGGGGTGGGGGGGGAAAGGGGGGGGGGGGGGGGGGGGAGGGGGGGTGGGAAGGGAAGCGTGTGGAAACAAAGTTTGATAATTCTTTAATTTTGGGAAAACCACCGTTACTTAACAACGAAAGAGATCATCTTTTGAAACAAATTGCGTTTTTAGAATCAAAATTGGCATCACAATATATTCGTTCTTGTAAAAAAGAATATCATGAGTTGAGAACTTCGTATAATGCTTTAAAAGTAACATTTGATTCTCTTAATCGAAAAAAATGGAACATCAATGTTTTAAAATCTTCAAAACCAAAAGAAAGTGTTTCGGAAAAGGTTCACATGGGTGAATCCTCAAAACCATTTTCAAGAAGGGTTTCTCAGTTTATAACATATTCTTTACAAAAAGATAGAAAGTTTTCTAAGACATCTCAAAGTTTTGAAACATTTTTTCCTCAAAAGGGTTTTAAGACAAGAGCTTCAAATGCAAAGAATCAATCTTTTGAAACATCACACTCTTGTTTTACACCGGTAAAACAAGTGTGGAGGCCAATTAAGGAATCTCAAACTTTTGAAGCATCTACTTTTCAAAAGAGTTTTAAGACAAGTACTTTAAAAGGAAATAATCAAGTTTTTGGTTACTCCACACTCTCGTTTTACACCGATAAAACAAGTGTGGAGACCAAAGCAAAGATCATTTGAAAAATTTCAAAATATTCCAAAATAAAATGCTTTCAATGCAAAACAAGAATGACTTGGCTTTGAAAACCAAAAACAATGGAAGATTTTCAAACGCTTCAAAAATGAATTTTCAGAATGATACATCAAATGGTAACAATAAATGGAAATTTTCTTCACCAACAAGATTTAAAACTCCACATGAAACACCGAGTTTCAAAAATCAATGGAAAATCAAAAAGGATTTTAAATCTCCATTGATTCCACGAGAGTTTTTTTCAAATGAAACACCGGTTTCAAGCTCTCGTTGGAACTCAACATCTTTACATCGAATTGACACAACTTTAAAATGGTTTTCAAAACTTGGCAAACCCGTTAGCACCGTGCTTAAATGGGTTCCAAAGGTTGTTGTCTAAATTTAATGTAAATGGCTTGTAATCAATGTCAGATTGCAACCCGTGCTTTAAATAAAAGGAAAATGTACGTTTCAGTGCATTTATCCTTAACAACGAAAAGAGAAATCTTTTCGGTCTTGAGCTATTCAAACAAAACATTCAAAGTTTTGTAGCTCAAGTCATTGGTTTGTATTCAAATGTCAAATTGCAACCCGTGCTTTAAATAAAAGGAAAATATATGTTTCAGTGCATTTATCCTTAATAACGAAAAGAGAAATCTTTTCGGTCTTGAGCTATTCAAACAAAACATTCAAAGTTTTGTAGCTCAAGTCATTGGTTTGTATTCAAATGACAGATTGCAACCCGTGCTTTAAATAAAAGGAAAATGTACGTTTCAGTGCATTTATCCTTAACAACGAAAAGAGAAATCTTTTCGGTCTTGAGCTATTCAAACAAAATATTCAAAGTTTTGTAGCTCAAGTCAATTGGATTGTTAATTAAAATTTGATAACAACTCATTTTCAAAATAAAAGAAAAGTGTGACGTATCAGTGTCTCTTTAAACTTCAAAAAAAAGAGAAATCTCTTGTCCCCGAGCAAATTTTTATCCAACATCTTTTCAAGTGTGCTCGGGATATACGACTTCTAAGTAAATGTCAGCTTAGGACTCGTTCTTCAAATAAAGGAAAGTGTACATTTTTGTGCATTTATCCTAACAACGAGAAGCTTTCACCTTCTCGAACTTGAGTTTAGCTCAAGTAAATGTTTTTGAAAATGTTGAACACAATTTTTCAAGATTTTATCAAAAAGATTTTTCAAAATCTTTCAAAATTGTTGTTCCACACACTTCCCTTCTCTTGATACTTCAAAATTCGAATCATTTTTTTTTAAATGGATCAATTATATGAGGGTGAGTGTTTTAAAAATCAAATGCCTTTAAATGTTGTTGGATACATCTCATAAAAGTCAAATTATATGTATCCAAAACATTCGGTGGATCAAAAGGGGGTCTTCAGTAATAAACCAAGGCCTCTTAACTCCATCCCTCAATAATTGCGGGTGGCAAACAAAATGAAGTGTTTTATTATTGAGGTGGAGTATAAAGGAAAATGTTTTAAACAAATGAATAATAATCGATATAAAAAAATAGTTGTTGTCAAGTGTGTTTATATCGATAAGCGTACAAATGGTGAAGATTGTGCCCGGTTACTAACGTCCTGAATTAACAGATGAGCGAGTGAGCAATCTACTGACCATTCGCATTAATCTCCGACATAACTTGACACAACTAGTTTTTCAAATTTGTTTAGAACATTCAGAGAGTTCCAAGACAATAATCATGCTATATCCGTTTTCTCCCATGTGTTTTCAAAATCTCATATAGCTATTTTAATCCATTGATATCAAAAATATCATATGTATGCTATTTTTGAGGGAGAAAATTGGATTAAAATGTGACAAGAAAGATAAATGCTAAGTGGTGTGGAATAACAAAGTGATCTAAAAGACTCAAAGTGCCAACAACTCTTTCCTCATGTCAAAATAATTCTGAATACAAATACTTTAGAATATCACTGCACAATGTGTAGGGGGAGTATTTCTCAAAAGTGAAACTTTCAAAGTGTTAAATGTTTTTATTTATATCAAACACTTTGATTGATTTTCAAATGGTTTTATGGTTTCGATCTTAATACCCATCAACCAACTACCTCACAATGATCAAAGAAGAAATAAGGTGGTAAGGTTAGGTATTATCCCATGCGCAACCAGAACCGGAGGAATCTACCCAGGGACATTCCATAGATAGAATAGAAGTCCTTAGGTAAGATGGAGTTAAATGTGAAATAATGTCAACTAAGGCATGAGCTATCATCGGAACAATCACAACATGATGATAGTAATGACGTCTTGGTGGACATTGAAGGGGTTGAAGAATGAAAAAGAAATGATGTGTAAAGGGTGAAAAGAAAGAAGCCCTCCACAAACATTAGCAGGATCCCTACAAATACATAATCTATCAAATATCATAAAGATGATATTTGGTATTGAAGAAAGACATCATGGACCCAGTGATGCAATGCACAACCCTTCCCAGCCACTCAAGATTCTCTCAAAAGAATTCTTGTTTCATTGTCACGGAGATTAAACGCATAATCTATTGACATCTCACTCCGAGATTGTTGATATTGAAAAAGGTGGCATCTCTCACCTCCGATCACTAAGAACCCAAAAAGCACTAAATTGAGTCAAAGCCAATGAGATCATAACATCAAATGTCACATAGGACACAAAAGTAAATTATATTAAACATCAATATTACAAAAGGTACAAGAGTTGCCTATAAGTCCTATTGTGACATTGCATGCTTTGTGACATTGCGCGTAACATCAATATGATACTTACAGTAAATATTCACAATTGATAAATGGAAAATCCTACCAGTTGCTAACATCACGCCACCCTGAAACGTAGGTCACTAATTTGAAAAATGATTGTTTAGATGATTAAATTAGGTTAAACAAGTAATCTATGTGATCTAGTAGTTATCTGTGTTTTTCAAGAATTTGTTTTAAAAAACACAAACAAACATATCCTTGATTCATTTCAAGTGAAGTGTTGAATACCCAGTTACTTACGACGTCACAATATTAATGAAGGGAATTGGTATGATTTAAAGTTATAGTTGACTCTCAAGCTTAGACCGCACTCCACACATGACTTCACTATCGAATATTTAGGCGTAACAAGATTATGATTATGTTTAATGGTCATTAAATATAATCAGGGGGAAGAGAAGTATTCTAGCTGAATATTTTGTTAGAGCGCAACAATTAGGGGGAAGAAATGTGTACATCCGGTACTTAATTGACTTTGGTGTATACAACATAGTACAACAACTGGGGGGAAGAAATGTGTACATCCAGGACTTAATTGACTTTGGTGTATACAACATCTGGGACTTAATTGACTTGGAGGTTATAGTTTCTTTCTTCTATGAGTTGTTTGTGTAAAGTATGTGCATACGAATGGTTGTTCGTTTGGGGGAAGCAATCTTTAGGGAAGATACATTTATGTACAACAACATCAACAACATCTATACCTTTTAGAAGCAAGAACACCGTCATATTCATTCCTTCATATCTCATACTCAAAGTTCAAAGATACACTTTCGCAACTCTGATAAATCAAAGAACTTCCTCAAATCATCAAGTTGTTGATCAAGATAAAATTTCTACATGAGGAAGATTGTAAGTTGTCAAGAAAGTATGAGTATGTTGGTTAGAAGCTTCAAAAGACATATCAAGATGGATTCACAGTAAAGAATGATGATATGAAAAGATCTCAGAGGCAAAGTCAACAAGGAAAATGGAAAGATCAAGGTAAAGATCTCTAGAGCATGATTGGAACAAGATCACTATTACACAACAAGACTCAAGACAAACAAGCATTAAAGTTCAAAGATCAAAGTCACAAGAGAGATCTCAATGATCATCCTTTAGGGGGAGATTGTTACGAATAAGAAAATGATGAATTCATAATGCAATCAAAGAGAGATCTCCATGATCATCTATGGGGGATGATTGTTTAAGGAATGATAAAAGAGACCATTTATGAGAGAAATTTTCTTGTAATAAATAAAGAAATAATATTGTGTAATAGGTTAGGTGATAGGCTCGTGACTTAAATAAAGTCACGAGACCCGACAAATAGCTAAAAGCTAAGAAACAAGAGCTCCTTGCTCTTCCTTGTAATTGGGTATAAATACCTAACCACCACCTCATTTGTGAGGTGTGTCTCCTAAGTGTCTTCTAATCCCATTCTTATCTTTTCTCTATTCCTCCTCCTCCCTCTACTTTCCATCTTTCTCTCTCTAGAATAAACACACACACAACACCTAAACATATACTCTATTGCTTATTGATCCTAAATTCAAGACCTAACAGTTGAGAAAAGAGGAAATTGTGGGGAACTATAAGGATAAGAATGGTATGATGATAATAAGAGGACTTGACTGGTAATACTTTGTACCGACCGCAAATTCTGTAGAAGAGAGATACAAGTGCTTGGCCCAGCTACCACCTACAACTCCCTACCATTACCCGGAGGGCTTTATCGCACATGCTTCAACTGTAACCGCCTATGTCATTTTGCAAAGGATTGTAGAGTTATGCCCAGGAATGTAAACCCGGTAAATTAAGGAACCCTTCACCCTACTTTTCGTAGAGCATGCTAGGAATATAGGAGTAATGACCATCACAACCGGTCATGTCCTAGATTAAATAGAGAACCAGGACCGGGAGGAAACCATTCAAACCAAGTTGTTGCTAAAATGATGTCCCAGGGTCGTGAAACCAAGGGAACCAAGCTAGGGGTAGAGCATTCATGCTGGGAGCAGAGGAAGCTCGCTAGGATCCGAACATTGTGACAGGTACGTTTACTTTGAACGATCATTTTGTCACTACCTTATTTGATCTCTAGGTGTCGACTAAGCTGTTTGTTTCCTACACTTTTATACCTCTGTTAGGCATAGAGTACCATGAATTAGGTTTTCAGATATGAAATGAGATAGCTAGCGGGTAAGCTTAGTAGAGATTGATAAGGTTATTAAGGGTTGCAAACTAGAAATCAAGGGTTATGTCTTTGACATCGATTTGATACCATTCGGGCATGGAGTTTGATGGATTATAGGTATGAATGTGTTGTCTAATCATAAGGCTGAAATAATTTGTCATGAGAAAGTTATCGAGATACACTCTAGATGCAAGGTGCTATAGAGTATTAGGAGAAAGACCGGATGAGAAAGCAAGGACTTTTGATATGCTAAGGCTAGCGATAAGAAGACAGAAGAGTATTGTTTGTATTAAGAGATGTACGCCTAAGGTAATTTTCGGATGATTTATTAGGATAGCCACCTCTCCGGAATTGATTTCTGGATTAATTAATCCTGATGCTTACCATTGCAAAGTCTCCCTATCGTTTGGCACCTTCTGAATTGGAGGAGTTGTCGGGTCAACTCAAGGAACTCCAGGACAAAGGTTTCATTCGACCAAGCTCATCGCCTTGGGGAGCACCGGTTTTGTTTGTGAAAAAGAAGGATGGTTCTTTTAGGATGTGTATTGACTATAGAGAATTGAACAAGTTGACTGTTAAGAATCGTTATCCGCTTCCTAGGATTGATGATCTATTTGACCAACTGCAAGGGTCGTAGTTTTTCTCAAAGATAGATCTTAGGTCTGGATACCATCAGCTTGAGAGTGCATGAGGATGACATTCCAAAGACTGCGTTTAGAACTCGTTATGGACATTTCGAGTTCACAGTAATGCCCTTTGGTCTGACTAACGCACCAGCGGTATTCATGGATTTGATGAACAGAGTTTGTAGGCCTTATCTTGATAAGTTTGTGATAGTGTTTATAGACGATATCTTAATCTACTCTAAGACTCGAGAGGAGCATGTAGAACACTTAAGGTTAGTCTTGAAACTGCTCAAGAGAGAGAAATTGTATGCTAAGTTTTCTAAGTGTGAATTATGGCTAAGAGAAGTATAGTTTCTTGGGCATGTGATAAATGGTAATGGGATTCATGTAGACCCTAGTAAGATTGAAGCTGTTAAGAATTGGAAAGCCCTTAGAACTCCGTCTGAGGTTCGTTCGTTCTTAGGATTGGCTGGATATTACCGTAGGTTCATTGAGAACTTTTCTAAGATAGCTAAGTCTCTTACTATCTTGAATCAGAAGTGTAAGACTTTCGATTGGGGTGAGGAACAAGAATTGGCATTTCAAACTTTGAAGGATAAGTTATGTAATGCGCCTGTTCTAGCTCTCCCCGATGGACCAGAAGACTTTGTGTATATTATGATGCGTCCGGGTTAGGACTAGGCTGCGTGTTGATGCAGAGAGCTAAAGTGATAGTATATGCGTCTAGGCAGTTGGAAACTCATGAAAAGAATTATACGACCCATGATTTGGAACTGGGAGCAGTTGTGTTTGCCCTTAAGATTTGGAGACATTATTTGTATGGGACAAAGAGTGTCATTGTTGATATGTCTAGGAAAACATGATTGTGTAGAAAGGATACCATCGGGTAACAGTCTTCATACTACCTTGCCCCTTATATGGTTGATCCACTCTTAATATATTTCAAATGCATTTAATATACTCTTAGGGGCCTTGTAATAGTCTTCATACTACCTTACTTGTGCGTTGCCTTAACGGAATATTAAATAGACGGCGGGTTCGTGTAATTCGTTCATGACTTAGGAAATAATTACATAGATCATCACAAGTGTGACAAAGCAACAACACTAGGAGAAGCAATCTAGGGAGTAATACATGATTAAATAAACACAATCTTTTATTATATTGTTATCACCAGTAGCGTAGTTTATATTTAGTTTAATAGTTAAAACCAACCAATCTCTCAAACATATGATATACTGCTTTCATAAAACATAAAAAAACACAAAAAGAATCTTCTCTCAACCCTTAGAATTATGTTAGACTGTAATCAAAGCCTTCCCAACATATTCCCCTGGAGAATGATAACAACCCCCGAGTCTTGCCTATACTACATTACAACGGTTATGTACACTGCCTAGGGAGTTGTAAAACTTCTTGTAGAAGTCCCTTACGACAACCGCAACAAGTTTTTGGCGCCGTTACATGGGGAATAGTTAGGTTCTGATCATAGTTTAGCTTAATTCTACTTGCTTGAATCCTTTCAAGTAAGATTTAATTTCCGTATAGTAGCTTTCTCGTAGTCTATCTGTTCTTTGTGTTATCTGTTTCGTAACCCATTCTCATCAACCACTATGGGAGACGAGAATCCTATTCGCACTCTAGGAGACTACTCCAAACCTAGCCACGAGGGCTATAGGAATACCATCAAGCTCCCCACAGGGAACAACGTGGTACCTTTTCGATCCGACACCATTCGATTGGTGCAAAACGGATGCTCATTCCATGGACTTTGGTCCAAGGATCCAAACCAACACCTCAAGGATTTTCTAAAACTAGTGGACTCACTTGACCTTAACAGTGAAAATAGGGAAAGAATGCGCCTGCGTTTATTTTAATTTTCCCTTCGCGATTAAGCTAGAAATTGGCTTGAACGTCTTCCAACAAAATCCATTACCACATGGGAGGATCTTAGTACCCGATTCTTTGCTCAATTCTTTCCACTGGGAAGGATCGCAAAACTCCACAATGATATCCTGATGTTCCAATAACATTATGGAGAATCTCTATCTGAAGGATGGACTCGTTTCAAGGACTTACTACAAAAAGTCCCTCATCATGGCATCGACCTTTGGCTCTAAGTCTAAATTTTTTATGTCCATGTCAATCCCGTTACAAGACGAACCATTGACCAATCGGCCGGTGGTAAGCTTCGTGACCGAAACGCCAAAGAATCCTGGGCATTATTAGAGGACCTCGCCCTTTTTGACAACAAAAGTTGGAACGACCCAAGGGATTTCGCTAAGCTGGTCAAGGCAATCACATTGCCTCAAGATGTCCCGAGTACATCCGACCGCCGTCTAATCGAGTTTGAAAATCAAGTCCAATGCTTGATGGAAGCTTATCTTGTTCTGACACAACCTACCCAAGTGAACAAAATCACTACCTCATGCGAGATCTGTAGAGGTCCCTGTGACACTCAGTATTGCATGGAAGATCCCGAACAAGCCTTTGTTGAATACGTATCCTCGCGTACCGATGAAGCGGGAGGTAAGTGGTATACTTTCAAGCCCGAGCAAAACAATCTTGGTGACACCTATAATCCATCATGGAGAAGTCACCCGAACCTTAGGTGGAGACAACCCCAAAATTCTCAAAATAATTTTTCAAACCCATCTAACCGGTTCTAACCCAACGGTTCGATCCCAAACCGTTCCTTCACCAACCGTCCTTAAAACTTTAATAATCAATCAAATCTAGAAGGATTGGTATCCGACTTTATGGCATCTCAAGACGCTAGACTGTCCAAGTTTGAAGCCGATTTCAAATAACAACAAGGTGAGATAACCAACAAAATCAACATTGTGCTAAAGGTCATCACCGATCGAATAGCGGGCACACTACCTAGCGATACGGTTAAAAACCCAAAACTAAGCACTACCCTAGTTTTGTCTGCTCGTTCTTACCCAACAATCGATCCCCAATGCTCATCTCACCCTTCCAACTCAATCAATGCTATCAAGGCATATTTCAAGGAGGCAACCATTTCCCAAACAAGCCTGCGGCAACCGAAGATTGAAACCGAACCACAACAACCAGAAGAGCCCGAACCAACTCTTGAAGATGAATTCTAGGATTTGCATCTTAACCTACCGGTTCTTGAAATCCTAGCTCACGCTCCAATCTATAATGTTATGTTAGATAAATATGTAGAAAGCTTAGAACTAGGCAAAATGGATCAGTATTTGTCCAAGGAGAAATACTTGTAAAAATGGAAGACCCCGGACTATTCACTCTACCTTGTAGACTAGGGGACTCAAAACCTTTCGACACCTTGGCTGATCTAGGATCATGTGTGAACATAATCCTACTTTACCTCTTCAAGAAACTTAACATCGGATTATTAGAAGAGACCGACCATAACTTTGGATTAGCTGACGGAACCAAATCCTACCCCGTTGGGATTGTTAAAGACGTAGAAGTCCACATAGGGAAACTAAAACTATTAAATGATTTCTACGTGATTGATATGAAGAAGGACCCCGAGACCCCTTTGCTAGTAGGGAGAGGATTCCTAGCTATTGCCAACGCAGTTATAGATTGTAGGATGGCCAAAATAGCGGTAGGGGAAAGAATCACTAGGTCGGTATTCAGAGTAAAAGGGGTAGACTTAGGTGAGGAGGAAGCATCTTATTGGACCACACTTGGAAAAAGGGAGTCATACAAACCACGACCTCTCTCGGATGGAATATGCGCATGAACCCCTTATTATGCTAGGAAAGACTTCTTAGACTGCCATTTACCCGAAGAATGGGAAATTGCTAGAGATGTCGAGCTCAATCCTTTTAAGGATACCTTAGTGTTTAGGAGGATGGTAGAATTCTTAGGAGTCATACCCATTAACTTTAAAAGTAATATGTGGGAATCAGAGGACCTAATTAAAAAACCAATTAACTGGGATAAACCACCTAAAAACGGAGATAGAGCATGGCACGCCAAGATTAGACTAATCGACCCATACGGAGAGGAGTTTACCAAAACTTTACAGTCAATCCCCACCACTAGGAAGCTCTCCGAAAGAAAAAGTGCAAGGGAAATCATCGACTTGGACCACTTCTACGACACGTGAGAACGTGTGACTTCGAGTCTAGCAACAAGACTCATAAATAAAGAAAAGCGCTTCTTGGGAGGCAACCTAATATTTACTTTCCCGCACATTAAGAGTGTCATGTGTTTTATTCTTCTCGTTTTATTCTATCATGAACTCTATCTTGTAATCATGCTTTGTATTGCTTTTTAACTTCGTTTTAATTTCAATCAAAGGTATTTTGCAAATGATAAGTGTAGGGGATTCTATCTGGTTTTTGAACCAAGTTCAAGCATGTTAAATAATTTGTATAGATTAATTCGCGTCAGTTTCGAGTCATATGAGTAAATGGTCAAATCTCAGGTTTTATGCAGCTATTTGTACAGGAACTAACTTATGGAATCAAGTGCAGGAAGTTTTTCATCAAAAACAAAAAATTTCGTTTTCACAAAACGTGAAGACGGCGTCACGATTTACACGTGACGCCGTCACCACGACACCTGTGACGGGGTCAAGATTTCCCTGACGGCGTCAAACGCCCTGTCCAGAAAACTTAAAGTTTTTAATTATTTTTGGAAATAAAACTTGCATAACATTTAAAATATGTAATCTTCTGTTATAAACCTGCAAAACTAATAAGTTTGACAATTCTCTCATCCTATCTTTACTGCTTTATCAAGTCAAACCCTAAATTCATATTATATATTTGTATATCGCACATTTTATGCTTGGTGTAGTTGTCTTTGTCTTTGATTACAAGTTATATTTGATGAGAAGAAGCTTGGAAGTTCTTAGGAAGTTTCATTGGATGATTCTTGGATGACGATTTAACCAATTATCGCATGTTTCTTCTCTATTATTGAGCAAACCAAGGGAGTACTAGTTTCTTCTCCTTGTTTTATTTTCCCTTTAATTCGTTTTTACAGATACTTTCATAGAACATTGGGGATAATGTTCAACTTAAGTGTGGGGGGAAATACGCTTTAGAAACTATTCTTTCATTTGCCATTTGTTTTTTCCTTAAAATGATGAGTAATATATCGAAACATAGCATAAGAGGTGATTTTAACCAAAATTTAAATTTTTTTATGACACATACCGACGAAAACCGAGTATTAATAGCGTCTCATGGATAGGAATTTATATGACTAGCACAAAACCCCTCAGAATTCCACCCTAAAAATGTGAGGTTCGCCTTTAGATCTTTAGGAATTCGAGTATCTATTATTGATACCCAAGATAATTTATACCTTTAGCTTTCTCGAGTTAAGGAGTGAGCAGTCATATGTGTCTATTCCGCCATTACGGATGTGTACGTGTGGTCTTTGTCACCGTTTCTGGAGCATTGAGATCGGTATTAAATTATGAGAGTGTACCGGTAGTATATTAAATTCTAGAACTTGTTTTTGTGATGCATTCTGAGACCGCATAGTAAGTATTAGGATTTGCTTGATAAGAGGCATTAGGATTAACCCATGTTTTAAACCTGTAATTGTTATGATGGTCACATCGATCATATAACTATCCCACACCCTTGCCATGCACTCATTTTTAGTGCAGGATACCCCTAGTACAACCCTCCGAGCCTATCCTTTTTCACGGTTCTCGTAATTTTCTGGTTAAGCCGGACTATTAATGAAGAGCATTATTACCCTTAAACCAATCGTTACACCCAAATCACCTTAGCCTACCTTGTATGTACTCGCTTTTAGTACATTATTGTTTTAACCCAAGTTAATTATTTGAGTACACGGTTGCTAAGTCCTTATTCTTATAAATACAGTTTTGGGACGATTAGATTTTGGGACGATTGGGATTCATGGTAGTATTTATTTCGCGGAAGAATAGGGAAGAAAAGTTAAGTCAATACCCCCATACGCTTGTTAGATGATCTCCATGTTATTTTAATCCACCTCAAATTGGGTCATTAGTTGGATTGTAAATATCGAGCATGTAAAAGCTCAAGTGTAGGGGTACGTGTTATACACCCCAAGTTCTGATGTATTATGTTATTAAAAAAAACAGAAAAGAAAAAGAAAGAGATTGATGTAGAGTTATGTAGAGTCTGTATATCTTCGTCTGAGTCTTGGCTTAGCAATCAACCCAGCGTGTATTCGGGTAAATAATTAGCTAACCCTTCCACTCTAAATTCACCCAAAGCCACCCAAATGTATCCCATCTGTTTCCGTTTCCATTATATGTTATCTTACACTTACACCCCCACAACCTTTTAAAAAGACCTCTTAGGTAGTAATGAATAATGCTTGCACCTAGCGGTGGAGGTTTGATCCTTTACCAAGCCTATGGTAATTTATATGCTATGATAGGTAATGAGTGTTGATTTTCCATTTCTCCTTTATGTTATAATTTATTATACACCCGAGTGAAAGAGAGAATCTCAAACACTTATGTGAGGTGCTAGTATATACTTTCCGTGCTTTTAATTACAAGGTCTAAAAGGTTGTGTTGTAAAATACTTTTAAAGAGTAGGTAAAATGACCCTCATATTGCTATTGTCTAGGTAGAAAAGCCCATTTTCTTGAGGACAAGCAAATCCCCAAGTGTAGGGGTATTTGATGAGGTGTCATTTCACTTTTTCAGGGTCGTTTAACCTCCTAAATTGTGCATTTATGCCCAAAATAGGTACTTAATCGTTCCTTTTTAGGTATTTAGCATTTGGAAGGCATTTGGGGAAAATGCATGTGACTTGGGCTCATTTAGAGAAGAAACGGACAAGACTACGGACCTACACCAACATCTCTTAAGAATTTCTACTCAGCGGCTGGAGACGGCGTCACAGATTACACGTGACGCCGTCACAACGCTTACCAAGACAGCGTCACAAGAATCTACGACGGCATCAGGATGTACGACCCAACCCATTATCTAGAATATTCTATTCATGACGGCGTCACGATTAACACGCGACGCCGTCACAGCGATTTTCCTTTAAATACAAATTCTTTTTTTAGGGTTTTAAGTTTGTAACTTTAGAGTAAAAGAAAGGGGCGAACCCTAGTTCATTTAGCAGCTGTTAGGGACGATTTTAGGGACTCAAAACCCTATTGTACTTCCTTCAATTCATGTTCTAATCAAGTAAGACTATCTTAATCATTCAATATGTCTTGTTGTGTGATTCTTATATGTTCTTACTTTATCTTTAACATGCTTGGTTAAACCTTCTATTGTGTTTATTTATGATTATATGAAACCTAAGATGTAGATCTTAGTGATGTTGTTTCTTGTGATGAATATGCATGTTAGGTCTTAGAAAACCAGCTTTTGTCTGTATCGCTGTTGATATGTCTAGGAAAACATGATTGTGTAGAAAGGATACCATCGGGTAACAGTCTTCATACTCACTTGCCCCTTATATGGTTGATCTACTCTTAATATATTTCAAATGCATTTAATATACTCTTAGGGGCCTTGTAATAGTCTTCATACTACCTTACTTGTGCGTTGCCTTAACGAAATATTAAATAGATGGCGGGTTCGTGTAATTCGTTCATGAATTAGGAAATAATTACATAGATCATCACAAGTGAGACAAAGCAACAACACTAGGAGAAGCAATCTAGAGAGTAATACATGATTAAATAAACACAATCTTTTATTATATTGTTATCACCAGTAGCGTAGTTTATATTTAGTTTAATAGCTAAAACCAACCAATCTCTCAAACATATGATTTACTGCTTTCATAAAACATAAAAACATAAAAAAATCTTCTCTCAACCCTTAGAATTCTGTTAGACCATGATCAAAGCCTTCCCAAGCTATTCCCCTAGAGAACGATAACAACACCCGAGTCTTGCCTATATTACACTACAAGGGTTAGGTACACTGCCTAGGGAGTTGTAAAACTTATTTTAGAAGTCCTTTACGACAACCGCAACACAAGACTACGGACCTACACCAAATCTCTTGAAGAATTATGCATACGGAGTATGGAGACGGCATCACGTGCTTCAAGCGACGTCGTCGTGATCTTTCTAGTGACGACATCAGGAAATTAACGACGGCATCGGGACGTAACCGACTCAAATCAGACCTAGAAGATTCTATCTCGTGACGGCGTCACGACTATAACTAGACGTCGTCACGATGAGTTCTCTATATATATATTAAGCCGAGTTTAGGGTTTTAAGTCTGTAACTTTGTATAACTTTTAGGAGCCAAACCCTAAGTATTTTGTCAGCTTTTAGGCCGAATTTAGGGCCTCAAAACCCTATTGTAACTGACCTTAATCCATGTTTTAATCAAGTAAGATTATCTATCTTTAATCATTCAGTATGTCTATGTGTTGTTTGATTGATTTATGTTCTTGCTCTCTATATAACATGTTAGGCTAAACCCTCCTATGTATTTGCTTATGATTGCATGAAAGTTGGATTGTAGATCCTTTTAATATTGCTTCTTGTGATGAATGTGCGCGTTAGGCTTTAGAAAACTAGCCACAAGATATTAAATTAGCATAGACGTCTAGGGAAACGCGAGGGTGTAGAAAGGATACCATCGGTAACAGTCTTCATACTACCTTACCCCTAATATGGTTAATCCCTCTTAAGATATTTCAATCGCATTTAATATACTCTTAGAGGCCTTGTAATAGTCTTCATACTACCTTACTTGTGCGTTGCCTTAACAGAATATTAAATAGACAGCTGGTTCGTATAATTCGTTCATGACTTAGGAAATACTTACACAGATCATCACGAGTGTGACAAGGCAACAGGATTAGGAGAAGCAATCTAATAAGTAATGCATGATTAAGCAAATACATTATTTTATCGTAAAGTTATCACCAGTAGTTTAGATTATAATTAGTTAATTAATTAATTAAACAAACCAACCTCTCAAACTATTTATTTACCTGCTTTCTATAAAATAAAAAAATTCAAAAATAATCTTCTTTCAATCACGTAGATCTCGATTAAGCTCTGTTCGAGCCTTCCCAACCTATTCCTTAGAGAATGATAACAACCCCCGAGTCTTATATGGTTGATCTACTCTTAATATATTTCAAATGTATTTAATATACTCTTAGGGGCCCTTTTAATAGTCTTCATACTACCTTACTTGTGCATTGCCTTAATAGAATATTAAATAGATGGTGGGTTCATGTAATTCGTTTATGACTTAGGAAATAATTACATAGATCATCACAAGTGTGACAAAGCAACAACACTAAGAGAAGCAATCTAGGGAGTAATACATGATTAAATAAACACAATCTTTTATTATATTGTTATCACCAGTAGCGTAGTTTATATTTAGTTTAATAGCTAAAACCAACCAATCTCTCAAACATATGATTTATTGCTTTCATAAAACATAAAACACAAAAATAATCTTCTCTCAACCCTTAGAATTCTGTTAGACCGTGATCAAAGCCTTCCCAACCTATTCCCCTAGAGAACGATAACAACCCCCGAGTCTTGCCTATACTACACTACAATGGTTAGGTACACTGCCTAGGGAGTTGTAAAACTTCTTGTAGAAGTCCCTTACGACAACCGCAACACAAGACTACGGACCTACACTAAATCCCTTGAATAATTGTGCATACAGAGCATGGAGACTACATCACGGGCTTCAAGTGACGCCGTCGTGATCTTTCTAGTGACAGCGTCAGGAAATTAACGACGACGTCAGGACGTAACTGACTCAAATCAGACCTAGAAGATTTTATCTCGTGACGACGTCGCGACTATAACTAGACGTCATCGCGACGAGTTCTCTATATATATATTAAGCCGAGTTTATGGTTTTAAGTGTGTAACTTTGTATAACTTTTGGGAGCCAAACCCTAAGTATTTTGTCAGCTTTTAGGCCGAATTTAGGGCCTCAAAACCCTATTGTAACTGACCTTAACCAATGTTTTAATCAAGTAAGATTATCTATCTTTAATCATTCCGTATGTCTATGTGTTGTTTGATTGATTTATGTTCTTGCTCTCTATATAACATGTTAGGCTAAACCCTCTTATGTATTTGCTTATGATTGCATGAAAGTTAGATTGTAGATCCTTTTACGATTGCTTCTTGTGATGAATGTGCGCGTTAGGCTTTAGAAAACTAGCCATAAGATATTAAATTGGCGTAGACGTCTAAGGAAACGTGAGTGTGTAGAAAGGATACCATCGGTAACTGTAACACCCCTATATTTGACATATAGCAGCAAAAGCTAATTTAGGACATTACTTCATGAATTAACAGTCATAATCATAAAAACCGACTCAAAAGAGACATGTTGGAAAATTTAGTTATCATTCAATAATATATCAGAGTTTTATAAAAGAGGTCCCAAAATACATTTCAAAACAAAAAGTTGAATGATAACAGGTTTGGACATCCTCATGTCTAATGCTACTCCGTGCCATAGATTGCTCAATTACCTGAGATAAATATTCTAAAATGGTCAACATAACGGTTAAGTCAAATTCACAGTGTTTGTAATGAAATGTTTAAATACAAGTCATCATAAGTGGTAATAATTGCAACGAATACAATTATCATGGAAAACAGTATTATTGCCTTAAGCTCATGCAACCAAACATTAACATCCGAAGTCAATTTAACGACTTGAAGTAAAAATTGTCCTTAAGGAAAAGTAACTTACTAAAGTTATTCTTTTGTTCTCAAATATAGTGCGTTTGGTTACCCCATGTACGGGTACACCAACGAGAGTCGTCACCCCCAATAGATCTATCTACAATATTCACGTTCACTCGCAAGTGATTAATGGTTCATGATTAAGAAATATTGGCAGTAAAGGCAAACTTAGGCAATAATATATCAGGATAGCATACAGTTGGAAAAATACTTGTATTCATGGTTTATAGCATGTATCTCCCTACGAGATTTTAGAAAACATGTAAAGGTGGGACTATGAACTCACCTTGATAAGGTAGTTGATTGATTTGAAATTTAATTCAAATGGGAGTAAACCGCCTCGTCACGTAACCTGAGATAATATGTCAAGTCTCAGTTTGATATTTCAAAACTTTATTTCATAAAGTTTAATGTAAATGATTTTAGTTTGATAGTTCATGAAAACATCGTATCACTGTTCGGGCTATCATAATCCAGAGGTCATGTAGTAAACGTTTGAGAAGTTAGGACACTTTAAATCGTAAATCCAGCAACTCGTCAAAACGTCTACCCAAATGAAGCCCTTCACATGAAACTATCGAGTAACGTGATACGTTATAGTTTAAAAGATAAGATTTTATCTTTTTAAGTTTCTTCAAAAGCTAGAAGATGATAAATTGTGTTAAATATATAACATAATTGATTTATAATGTTTCGATCGACGAATGATACCGACAAATGTGTCGGGTTTTAATAAAATTGAGTCTTATAATATTTAAATATATTTTTATAATTAATATAAAAATATTACATTTTATACCTTTAAGAATACGAAAATGACAATATATACCCTTGATATATATATATATTTACAAAATTAACCCTTTAATAATAATTTTAAAACATTAAACCTTTAACTTTAAAGTATGACAAAACCAACCCTTGAAGTTTAACTTTAGGATAATTACATTTTCAGCCCTTCTAGTTATATGTTTCAAGAATTTACAATATATACCCCTTTGCATGAAAACATTTGCGAATTAAGTCCAAAAACCATAATACTGATACTTTTGATTTAGAAATCAATTTTGTAGGTTATAGCTTATTACTATAAGCTAAAATAATAAACTTTTACGAGCTTATAGCTTATGAAAAGAGCTTGTGAGCTTAAAAATCCAAAACGGGTTCGTTTGGTTTAAAAAGATTAACCCGGTGGGTTTAAGGCTTTAGGATTTGTTTTAATGTTTATAAAAATGATAAGTTAGCTTATTAGAATAGCTTATTAAATCATCTTATGGCTTTTAGCTTGATGAGTACACGAAATGAGCTTTTTAGGGTTTTAGGGTGCGTTTAGGGCACGATTTGGTTTAGGAAAACCAAACAAATGGTTTTTATGATTCAGGCTTATACAAGTAACTTATTTATAGCTTATACAATATCTATAATGATATAAGAGCTTATGGAACAAGATAGAAAGCTTACTAGTACTTAAAATGATGAAAATGGGTCGAATGGAGCAAAAACAACTCAAAAACTTAAAAGATGAATCAAGGACCTTTCTTTTCTTGTTTCTTAGCTTCTACTTAGCTCAAAGATCTTTACTTCTCTTTTATGGCATGGCTAGAACATCTTTTGGAAGTAGTTTTGATAAAATTGTGTGTTTGTAAAAGTATGTGTGTGTTTCGGCTTATATAGGGCTTAAAAAGGATTGGTGGCCAAGTTTACTTAGAGTGGTGGCCAAGTAAACTTGGTGTGGTGTCCAAGTAATAGCTAGCGACTATGATTAGAGCTAGGATAGCTTGGAGAGGTGTTAAAAGGTGTATGAGGGGATTCGGTTATCAAAGAGGTGACAAGGGGTTTTCTTAGAGCTCAAGGTGACTAGTAGGTGATTCATGGAGGTGCTTGGGTGATAAGGAGGTGGCAAGGTTCTGAAGGTGGCTAGAAAGTAGGTGCATCATGGTGGTGGAAGGTTGGTTGCTTAGTTTAGAACTAGTTAGGGTGTTTCTGGTCATTAGGGTTTTCGGGTTATGATTTATGATTTTAGACGAGCTTGGGTTTTAGGATTGGGGAGGAAAATGTTTAAATGTTGTGCTATAAGTGTTTGTAACTTATGTTGAAAAGGTTGTACGAAATCTAGAAGCAAAATGGAGGGAAAATAAGCTTATTTGAATTTATGCATAGTCGAATTGTACTTTAAGATTTAGGGAGTTATACATTGGTTTTGTAGGGAATTAATATTCAAAAGTTATGCATTGTACACTTGTACACATGCCTTGCAAGCTTGAACATTCACTTTATATGTAAACATTTCATATAATTAGGGTTTTGATATAAACGTTAACGTTTGAAATCCGTTTTGTAATAACGTTTTGAAAAGTACGTTAAATAGATAACGTATGATAAAATAGAGTTTAAAACATATTGTTTGACATATTATAACGTTTACTGGCTATAAACATTGATGAAATTAGCATAGGTAGGTTGCGTGAGATTGTTTACTTAGGTTATGCAATTTACGTTGCATAATAGTTGGAATAAAGCAAAAATATTTCCGTGAAAATAGTTGTACTTAATTTAATAAGTAGATATTACATTGATGACAATTGCATCTAATTTAATAGATGGATAATTACATAGATGAAAATTATGTGTGGTTATAGTCTCTCTCCCTTAAAAGAAATCTCGTCCCAAGATTTAGTTAGATGCCAGAGTGATGTTTGAAAATAAATGCGAATACTTGGCATGAATTTGATCTTCGTGTTCCCACGTAAATTATGGTCCTCTTTTAGAGTTCCATCTTACTTTTACTATAGGAATACGACTCCGTCTTAGTTGTTTGACTTCACGATCCATAATTTCCACTAGTTCTTCCACAAAATTAAGTGTGTCATCGAGCCGAAGCTCTTTCATTGGAATGACGAGAGATTCATCAGATAGGCATTTATTTAGATTAGAAATGTGGAAAGTATTGTGGACACTACGGATTTCTTCAAGAAGCTCAAGTGTGTATGCCACCGGGCCGACCCTTTTAAGGATCTTAAATGGTCCAATGTACCGGGGGTTAATCTTTCCTCGCTTTCCAAATCGAATGTTACCTTTTCGAGGTGATACTTTCAATATAACACGATCTCCAACTTGGAATTCCAAAGGCTTTTGCCTTACATTGGCGTAACTTCTTTGCCGGTCTCTTGCAGCTTGCAAGCGTTGTAGGATTTGTACTATCTTTTCGGTAGTTTCATGGATTATCTCTGGTCCCGTAAGTTGAACATCTCCAACTTCGGCCCAGCAGACAGGTGATCTGCACTTTCGACCATAAAGTACCTCGAATGGTGCTGCCTTAATACTGGCATGGTAACTGTTATTGTAAGAAAATTCTACCAATGGTAAGTATCTTTCCCAACCTTTTCTAAAATCTATAACACATGCTCGAAGCATGTCTTTGAGTATTTGGATGCTTCTTTCACTTTGTCCATCTGTCTCGGGGTGAAATGTCATACTCATGTCTAATTTAGTACCCAAAGTATTCTGCAATGACTGCCAGAATCTATATGTGAAATGACTGTCACGATCTGAGATGATGGATATTGGCACTCCATGCTATGAGACTATTTCCTTTATATATAACCTTGTAAGGGTTTTCACACTATTTGTTGCTCTGGTGGGGATGAAATGTGCTGATTTGGTAAGACGGTCTACTATGACCCAAATTGTGTCATGTTCGCTTGACGTTTTGGGTAGTTTTGGAACGAGGTCCATCGTTATTCTTTCCCATTTCCATAAAGGAATCTCTGGTTGTATCAGTAAGCCGGATGGCTTCTAACATTCCGCTTTAACTCTAGAGCATGTTAAACACTGGTCAACATACTCAGCGATGATTGCCTTCATGTTAGGCCGCCAATAGAGTTTCTTTAGATCCTGATACATTTTGTCAAAACCTGGGTGGATGGAATATTTTGATTTATGGGATTCATGCATGATCAAGTCTCTCAAATTACCAAAGAGTGGTAACCAACTTCGATTCTTGATACATCGGGTTCCATCAGGACGTACTTCAAATGCTTTGTCCATTCCTCGTAGGTTCTCAGCTTTGATGTTCTCTTCTTTGATTGCCTCGGTTTGGGCTTCGAGAATTTATGATGGTAATTTTGGGTGAAGAGTCATAACTAATGCTCTAACTCGGAGTGGTTTGATTCGTTCCTTCCGGCTTAAGGCATCTGCTACAACATTTGCCTTTCCAGGATGGTAGCGAATCTCACAATCGTAATCTGCGAGCAATTCTAACCAACGGCGTTGTCTCATGTTCAACTCTTTCTGATCAAGGATATGCTAAAGACTTTTATGATCAGTGAACACAGTACACTTTGTGCCATACAGATAGTGTTCTAAATTTTAAGAACGAACACTACTGCTCCTAATTTGAGGTCATGTGTGGTATAGTTCTCTTCACGAGGCTTAAGTTGTCGGGATGCATATGCAATAACTTTTTCTTTTTGCATTAACACCGCTCCCAGGCCTTGATATGATGCATCACAGTAAATGACAAAGTCATCGTTTCCTTCTGGTAATGCTAAGATTAGAGCTTCACACAATTTTTGTTTTAGCAGTTGGAAGGCTGACTCTTGGTTTTCTCCCCAGATATACTTCTTGTTTTTCTGGGTTAATTCAGTCAAAGACTTTGCAATCTTTGAAAAATCTTTGATGAATATCTGATAGTAGCCGGGCGAGTCTTAAAATTGGCATATTTCTGTAGGTGTAGTAGGAGGTGCCTAATTCTTAACTGCTTCAATTTTGGCGGGGTCAACGTGAATTCCTTGACTGTCAATCACGTGCCCAAGAAACTGCACGATACTGATCCAGAAATCACATTTGGAGAACTTGGCATATAATTTCTCCTTTTTGAGTAATTCCAGGATTATTCTCAGGTGATCTACGTGTTCTTCTTTGTTACAGGAGTAGATAAGAATATCATCAATGAACACTATCACAAATTTATCCAGGTATGGTTTACACACACGATTCATGAGATCCATGAACACAGCAGGTGCGTTATTTAAACCAAATGGCATCACTTGGAATTCGTAGTGTCTGTACCACGTTTTGAAGGCAGTCTTGGGAATATCTTCATCCCTGACTCTCAGTTGGTGATAGCCTGATCTTAAGTCAATCTTTGAGTAAACACTTGAATCTTAAAGCTGGTCAAATAAATCATCGATCCTGTGTAATGGGTAACGATTCTTTACGGTGAGTTTATTCAGCTCCCGATAATCGATACACATTCTAAAAGACCCGTCTTTCTTTTTAACAAATAAGACAGGAGCTCCCCAAGGTGAAGTACTTGGTCGGATAAAACCTCGGTCTGCTAACTCTTGTAGTTGGTTAGATAGTTCCTGCATTTCTGAAGGAGCTAATCTGTAAGGTGCTCGGGCTACTGGTGCCGCTCCTGGCATTAAATCGATTTGAAATTCTACTTGGCGAACTAGAGGAAGGCCGGGTAGATCTTCAGGAAAAACTTCCAGAAATTCTCTAACTATCGATAAATCTTCTAGTCGTTTTTCGTCTGAATTCTTCTCCATTACTTGAGCTACAAAAATTTGACATCCCCTGGATATATACCTTTCGGTTTTTATACAGGATATGAGGCTTAGTCGGGTTTTACTTCGATCACCTCAAATGATTAAAGTTTCACCGTCGATGGGGATGTGGACGACTTTCTCATCACAGATAATTCTAGCATGATACTTGGATAGCCAATCCGTACCAATGACGATGTCAAAACTACCAAGTTTAATCGGCATGAGATCAATTTCAAAAGGTTGGTTTAGCAAAATCAGGGTGCAACCCTGGATAATGGTATTAGTGCCTACTAGGTTTCCATCGGCCATTTCAATGTCGTAGGTAGTATCTAGTGTAATTGATGGGATATTAAGCATAGAAGCAAGAGATATGGATACAAAAATTTTATCGTCTCCTGAATCAAATAATACTTTAGCTAGATGTTGGTTTAAAAGGAACGTACCCGTGACTATGTTCGGGTCTTGGTGAGCGTTCTTGTCCCTCAGCAAGTATGCTCTTCCATGGGAATTGTTGTTTGCCTTTGGGCACTAGTTTCTGTAATGTCATTTCTCTCTACAGACATGATAAGTTACTGACACTGGCTGCAGGTTGCTTCCAGTGGCTGGCCCTTTGTTTCTGCAGTTCCTGGACAAATGACCCACCTTGTTGCAAGTCTGACACTTGACAGTGCAAAGTCCTGTGTGATGCAGGGTGCATTTCTTACACAGGGGAAAGCTTCCAGTATACCTACTATTTTATTTGGGGCGGGAGCATAAGCCTTGACGGTTTCTTGCCTTCTATTCTGTTGTTGTTGGTGATCATTGTTGCGGTTATTTTGGTAGTTGTTGTTGGTGAAGGTTCTTATATCATCAAACTTTCATTTGTGATCATTGGTTCCTTGCACAGAATTGTGCTTTGTTACTTGATCCATTAACCTCTGGGTTATGGTAATGGCTTCCTCCAAATTTTGAGGCTTTAAAGCAGTAACATTTTCTTCAATACTTTTGGGTAATCCCCCGATGAAGACTTCCATGAGTTTCTCAGAATTTGGCACCATAGTTGGGCATAAAACTGCTAATTCCTGGAATCTTTTAACGTAAGTCTTGAGATCATTTCCTTTTATAGTCAGATTGTAAAATTCATCTTCTATTTTCTTGATTTCAGTTCGGGGATAATACTTCTTTATTAAGAGCTTTTTAAAGTCGGACCAGGTAATCTTGTAGGCTTCCTCTATTCCAATAGGCTGGGCGAATGAATTCCACCAGGACAAAGCTTCTTCAGTCAAAGTACCAGTAGCAAATTTCACTTTGCAGTCCTCGGTACAATTACTATAGAGAAATACCAATTCAGTTCGTTTAAGCCAACGGATGAGACCAACAACGTCTTCTGTACCTTTGAAATTGAAAGGTTGGCAGCTCATAAACTATTTGTAGCTACACTTTCTTGCTACAAGAGCTTCTATTGGTCCGATGTTCCTATTGGTATTGTCAGCATTTGCCATGGTAGTAGCTTGTGCTTCCAGAGTTGCGGAAACACTATCAGCAACTAGTTTCCTGATGGCGGCCTGAGTCATGACTGGTGCTGCAGATGTTGATGTCCTCTTAGGAGCCATTCTATCAACATTTACAAAACAACACAGAATAAGAATTCATATAATGATAGTCATATAATAAGTCATCATATAAAAATCAAAAATTACATACTTAGTAATATTGAATTTATTTGACATATCTTTGTATGGATTCTCATTTTGATGTAAGTTTTAACAAATAAATACACATCCTTTGATATTACATTGTAGGTTATAACGGAACATTTTGGAATCGACATACTAACAAGCATTTAACTTAGTAGGTTTCTCGGGGACTGGTTCACTTCTCAGTGGTTGTGGTATGATACCACGACCACTTAGATAACTCATTATGGATCATACTATACATGAGTAATCATAATACATGACATAGGATAGACAACCACGATAAACATAAATTAGTATCATAAAACAGCGAGGTATAATGGAATCACCACTGTATTAAGTCATAAACAACTTGTCTACATATTTTACATAGTCAAAATTTGACAAGTGTCATTACTTATGCCACACATCCAATGGTTGGATTCTAACAAAAGCTGTAAATGATTAGGATCTAGTCTAGTAATCTGGTGGTCCCCCTTTTGGTTCTTGAGCTTTTGGATCTTGTTTAGAAGATTCTTCATATCTGATCGGTGGCGAACCTGTATATCTTCGATGAGTATCTCTATAGTAGAAGTCTTGACGCGAGCAAGAACAATCTCATTGTCATGCCTTATTTGCTCTCTCTGAAATCCAAAAATTTGGGTATGGGCTTCTTGAAGTTCAGTTTCTAGTTGGTCAAAATCTAGTTGTATGATTACTCGACCATTACCAAGACCTTCTATCTTATCTTCTATGCGCTTAATGAGCTCAAGAGGGAGCTCATCTAAGTGATTCAAAATAGTCTTGATTTGTTCCTTATGATGTTCCAAACTCGTCTTATAAGAACTCTCTCCAATCTCAAATACCTGAGGTGGGGTAGAGAAATCAGTGGATAAGGGTGATAGGAAACGGGCTCATTTCTGAGGTGGCAGAATCTCTTCAGGAAGAAAGAAATCTTGGGGATCAAACATTGGTGATAGTGGTAACACTAGAGATGGAGGCAAAACAGTTGGTGGAGCAATAGGAGCTTATGGTAGTAGAATATGTGATTCATTACTAGTAGCATTATATACTTGCATGACCTTCATATATGGATCATCGTGAAAAGGTAAGATGGCTAGTGAGGCCAAAAGATACTTAGATAAATCATCTGAAGGATCAGCAGAGGTGTTTCCCGGTGAGGCTGGGAAATAGTCCGGTGAAGCCGGAGTATAGTCAAGAGTGTTTGTAGAGGAAAAGGCATCCTCAACATCAAAATCAGATGGGACGATAATAGGGTAGTTATAGTCAAGAGAAGACATAATTATGTAACAACCCAGTGAAAAATAACATAAGTTATTTATATAATAGTTATGTATCTTTACATACTATTCTGGAAATGTAGTGGCACGGAGGACTTTCTTGGATAGAAAAAGTAGTTATAGTTTAGGTTTTAACCTTGTTCTCTATAACCGTGGCTCTTGATACTAATCTGTAACACCCCCATATTTGACATATAGCAGCGGAAGCTAATTTGGGGCATTACTTCATGAATCAACAGTCATAATCATAGAAAACGACTCAAAAGAGACGTTTTGGAAAATTTAGTTATCATTCAATAATATATCAGAGTTTTACAAAAGAGTTCCCAAAATACATTTTAAAACATAAAGTTGAATGATAACATGTTTGGACGTCCTCATGTCCAATGCCACTCCGTGTCATAGATTGCTTAATTACCTGAGATAAATGTTCTAAAATGGTCAACACAACGGTTGAGTCAAATTCACAATGTTTGTAATGAAATGTTTGAATACAAGTCAACATAAGTGGTAAAAATTACAACGAATACAATTATCATGAAAAACAGTATTATTGCCCTAAGCTCATGCAACCAAACATTAACATCCAAAGTCAATTTAACGACTTGAAGTAACAATTGTCCTTAAGGAAAGGTAACTTGCCAAAGTTATCCTTTGTTCTTAAATATAGTGCGTTTGGTTACCCCATGTACGGGTACACCAACGGGAGTCGTCACACCAATAGATCTATCCACAATATTCACGTTCACTCGCAAGTGACTAATGGTTCATGATTAAGAAATATTGGCAGTGAAGGCAAACTTAGGCAATAATATATCAGGATAGCATACAGTTGGAAAAATACTTGTATTCGTGGTTTATAGCATGTATCCCCCTCGCGAGGTTTATAAAACATTCAAAAGATTAAAATGCGAGGCTATGAACTCACCTTATCAAGATAGTTGATTGATTTGAAATTTAATTCAAATGGGAATAAACGGCCTCGTCATGATATTACAAACTTTATTTCATAAAGTTTAACGGTTTTTGGTTTGATAACTTGTGAAAATATCGTATCACTGTTCGGGCTATCATAATCCATAGGTCATGTAGTAAACGTTTGAGGAGCTAGGACACTTTAAATCGTAAATCCAGCAACTCGTCAAAACGTCTACCCAAATGGAATCCTCTCACATGAAACTCCCTAGTAACGTGATATATTATAGATTAAATGATAAGATTTTATCATTTTAAGTTTCTTCATAAGCTAGTGGATGATAAATTATGTCATATTTATAACATAATTGATTTTATAGTGTTTCCATCGACGAATGACAAAAAAACCCCTGAAGTTTAACTTTAGGATAATTACATTTTCAGCCCCTCTAG